>CABHPR010100228.1:2555-37921 GCA_902168415.1 Peromyscus melanophrys
GGGGGGAGAATGGGGGAATCTATGGCTGATATGTAAAGTTGAATTATATTCTAAAATAAAATAAAATAAATTCAAAAAAAATAATTGAGGGCTGAAATCAATAAAATAGAAACAAAAAATCAATAAAAAAAATAGAGCATTGCTTGCTATTGAATTTAAGCTTGTAATGCATGAGTTATGTAGAATACATGAAGTTATTTCAGTTAGTCTGAATCTGTTAAGATTCGTTTTGTGTAACAAGGTGTTGTCCATTGTAGAGAAGCTAAATGTAATATGTGCATATTTTTGTGTTCAGTGAAATATTCTATAGAAATATTCTACTTGATATTTGATGCCATTTAATTCAGGTGTTTCTATTTTTTTTTCTAAATGATTTTTCTACTGGAGAATGTGGGGTATTGAAATTACCTCTTATTATTGGATTAGTATTAATCTATGTCTTTATTTCCAGTATTTTTAAAAGATTTTATGTAACATTTTATTATCATTATTATTAACCAATTGTTATTGTTGATGCTTCAATAAAAGATATTTAAAATATAGGCACAGTAGGAGTTTGAACATTTTTCTAGTAGAAAATATTTTCAAAACACTAACTCAGTTTCACAAAATTTAGGTCTTCATCAGAGTGACCTAAACATACATTCAGTATGAAGTTTCCTAGGTCTTAAGTATAAGGTAATCTATAAAAAATAAAATAAAATAAAGCATGTTCTGAAGGGATTTTATTTATTTATTTTTTGAGAGCAAGCAAGTGGAACAGCATATAGGAGGGACTTGGTGTGGGGAGGGAATGAGGCAAGGAAGAATAATCCAGTTCAATGGCATAGACCATATTTCCAACAAGATCATAGAAAAAATTCCCCAAATTGAGGACAGACATACTCAAACAGACAGAAGAAACACACAGAATTCCAAATAGACAAGACTAGACACTTACAAAATATTATATTTAAAACACCAAATAAACAGAACAAAGTGAGGATTCTGAGAGCTCCAAAATAAATCCACAGGTCAATATAAAAGAAAGCTCATCAGTTTAACAGCTGATTTCTCAATGGAAAGTGTAAAAACCAGAAGAGCCTAGAATAATGCATTTCACATTCTAAAAGACCAAGAATACCAACCTAGACTACTGTTCTCTGCAAACCTATCTGAATAGCTGAAGGAGAAAAACATATTCTCCTTTTTCTATGCCTAAAAGTTCAAGATTTAGTGTTTCCACCATACACCAAGTTTTGCATGTTGCTTTCCTGTATGTACCTGTTTAATGTTTTATATTCTTTACTAGAATGGCCCAGTTCTTTGGACTTTTCATTAAGTCCTGATATTCTATCATCTACTCCATCCATTCTACCTGTCCTTCCCTTTTCAATTCCATCTTCCTTTCAGTTGGAGTTCCCTTTAATATTTCTTTCTCTTCCTGAATAAAGTCTTCAAATTCTGAAATTGTCTTCATCATTTAGCAATATACATATTTATATATATACTAGAGATCACTCAGGCACTATTTTATGTTGTTTGAGATGTATTTCATGTCTTCTTTAAACTCTTTAAATTCCTTGATAAAACTTTATGATTTTTTTTTAAAGATTTTGTATCCTGAGGTTCATTCACATTGTAAAATGTTTCTGTAAATGTAGTGGATTTGGTGGGACAGAGTCACACTTCTGGGGCTGTACATATTGTGTTTTAGTCATTTGATCAGGAAATGTGGATTTCTTTCATTGATTAGATTCTAGGTAGGGTACCTCAGAGTTATCCCAGTGCACAGGATGTTTTAAATTGGGATTATACAAGTGATCTAGGGTCCACTGGACTAACCAGTCTGTACGGGCATAGCGGATATATGATCTGGGCTAGGCCAGGGTAGGATCAGGAATATTTATCAAACTGAGCTTCACTATTACTTATTAATTGAAGTGTGTACTGACTAGTGTAAACTCTTGTGAAGGCTAAGAACCCTAATGTAAATAAAAATTAAGCAAACTATCATAAATATTGTAATACCATACTGGAATAAACAAACTGCAAATCAGAAATTCAAACAAATATTAGGAGAGGATTAATATGCAAATAGTAAGATTTATTTAAATTCTTTAAAACAACCAAGGTCAATGCAGTCACCTGGACATGCAAACTCTATTCATTAAAGCTATATTTTTATAAGGTGCTTGAAAAACCCAACAACTAAATGTAAATTGAAGTTTAAAATTTGAACCACTGATTCTGGCACATGTGAAGAAGAGCAAATGGTAGGAAGAAATCAAAGAAAGCTAATGTGGATTTGTTTTCAGATATAGTTAGCTAGGTAGAGCTAGGAAAGATGACTCACAGTTACAGTGGAAGTATATGCTGTTCCTTTACTCCATTGTGCTCTGGGTACCTGATTCTTATTTTCAGGATGGAGTTTCAGAGACCTTAGTCATGCAGACAAACAGTATGACCTTGGGTTTGACTCAACTCCATAAATGTGTCACAGAATTCAGAGGTCAAGGTCCAAAGGTATTGATTATGTTATTTTAAAATCTTTGGATGTACATTATTTTGGTTAAATGGGATGATACAAAAGAAAGGAATGTTTACTGTTTGGAATCATTTGAATGCATCTATACTTTTAAATTCCTGGTGGAATGTGACAAGCCTAAGTAGAGGATGTAGTCTTTCTTCACATGGCCCTGTTCATTTGTACTGGAAATTTAATGAATTTTGCCTTCACATTTGCATGTAGCATTGCAGTTTTGTTTAACCAATGGATAGTCACAGGTAACTGAGGCCTTCAAATCTGCACAGTTAGAATAGTGATCTTCATATTCACAACTATTTGCTGGAAAAAAAGAACAAAGATATTCATTGCTTTGTTATTATTTTCCTGTATTAACAGACCCAAACTAAAACATATGAATTGGGAGAAGCGGATTAAGCAAATGAATGGATATCCTTTAAATTAGAGCTTTATGAGATGTCTTTGAGATGAATTAATGTATGTCTTCACTCACAAAAGGCTTGAGAAAATTAACTTGAGTGATTCTTTGAGGAACTAAACTATCTAGAGATTAGAAAGATGGCTCAGTGATTAAGAGTTTTTGCTCTTCTTGCAGAGAACCTAGTTTTGATTTTCAGAATCCACATCATGGCTTAAGACCACTTGTAACTTCAGTTCCATAGGACCCAATGCTCTCTCCTGTCCTCCATGGTCACTGGGTTTAAATGTATGTGCATAAATACATACATGCACACAAACATTTATAAACATAAAATAAAGATAAATACTAAAATAGAATCTCATATTTAAAATGTCAGTCATTATGAAAGTACTTTCTAAACTTGAATATGGTTAATATTTAAACTCTATATTCTCAGCAAATCAAGTTTCATTAACATGTTCTATAGCTACTGTTCCTAGCAGCCAGCCTCTTATGTGAAAATACTGACAATTAAATCATTCCAGAATATTCTGTTGTCCATGATTGCCCTAGACTTTGATTCTGTTTTTCATACAAGAGGAGCTAATTTTATGAAAACAGAGGCTTGCAAAAGTAGGTAGTGGAGAATTTTCTTCTGATTATTAAATATTTATATTCAAATGTACAGCAGTGACCAGAAACCCAACAAACTCAATTGAAATTCATGACCCTACAGTCTTTGTCATGTCTTTGATGTGCTTTGACAGCTCAAGAACCTCCATTCAACTCACCCAGTCTCAGAGAATTGGAAACTCATAATTACCAAGTTGTTCAAAGTAACTTGTTTATTCTTCTGTACTTTTGGTAATGTTTATTGAGACAGAGTCTTATTTGTTGCCTAGGTTAGAATCTAGCCCATATAATCACAGACCTCTGCTAATTCCACCTCCAGAGAAGCACCACTACGGGCACATGGCTAGTCCTCTCACTTTGTGTGGTGGTTCTCTGCAGGCTTTACAGCCAGCAGGGGAAAAACAAACATGATCCATGAAGAGATAAGAATGAAAGTCAGCCTGATTTTATGGTAACAGTGCTGGGCCAGGAATTCCAGAGTCTGGCCCAGACCATTTTATATTAGCCATGTTTAAGTCCAGCACAATTTTGGAAAAAAGATTTTCTGATAACAATTAACTCAGTCCCGAGGACACAACAATTGAAGACATGTTTATACTGAGATTCTTTACAAAGTACATCTGGCTTCTTTCATAAGAATGGGTACTGTTGACTCAAAGATTGTGCCCAGGATTTAGGGTCTAGGAAGATGACTGAAATAAACATAACCCCTGTGGGTGTCAGGATTGGCCAGGCCCTAAGATGACATAGAAGTCACTTAGGCTGTTGAAAAGCACAAGTGACATCACTCATAAGAATGGGTTTTATGACCTAAAATCACTCCTGAAGATTTACAGATAAAGGGTCTACGGTAAGTAAAACAAATTCTGGGAGATACAGTGGAGCCTGTCTCATCAGACAGCAAAGGATCACCAGGATGTAAAACCATGTAATTCCTGATATTCTAGAAAGAGCAGATATGCATCTCATGCCACTGAAGAGATAAGCTATATGTTTAACTTTCCTGACTTCCCTGGTGCTTATCTGTGTGCACAGGGCCTTTTTGCCCTTTACACCTCTCCATGTCCATGTATATATTCATCAGCACTGAACAGGCACAGTTAACAAAAAAAGTATTATTATTCTACCTTCTCTCTCTGCAATCCATTTTCGTGCAATAGTGGCAAAAGCCTTTAATCCTAGCACTTGGGAGGCAGAGAGAGGTGGATCTCTGTGAATTCAAGGCCAGCCTGGTCTACAGAGTGAGATTCAGGACAGGCACCAAAACTACGTGGAGAAACCCTGTCTCAAAAAATCAAAAAAAAAAAAAAAATCCAAACTAAAATCAGCCTAAACCACAAATAAGTAAATTTAAAAACTGCTAAAATAAAAATGAAGATCTTTTCCTTTCTATTTCTGTTTAAAGTCTTTCAGTTGGCTGTTTGTTACTGCTAGGATAGACTCCTTTAAAGGCACATTCAGCAGAGCTGTGACTATTTGGCTCTCCCTTTTTTAGTTTACAATCTTAATATCATTAGTACTCTGAACTTTATCTATGCAAATACACAATAAAGAATTCTGTAATTCACTGAAAAATGTACAAATATCCCAGTGAATTGCCACCAGAATTTTCCATGTTAATTTTGATATTATTTTCCATTTTTATAAATACCTTATTGCTGTTACAGTTCCTTTATGTAACCTCAGCTAACCTGGAGTTTGATCAATATTCCAAACTGGATTTGAAATCCTGATGCTCTTTCCTCTGCCCCCAGAATGTTGGGATTATATTTTTCTTTGTATTTGTATTCATAATAATACTAAAAATGAGATACTCTGACATTCATTTCAGTCCCTTCCTGTGATGAAATACTAGCATTTTAATGAACTCATAATATGTATAGATTTGATTTAGACTCTAAAAGTGCACAGAAAATTGCTAAAAAACAGAAACTCATGTAACTGATGACTAAATGGAAGGATATTGAAAATAACAATCTAGTGCTGTAAGACAGATCCAGGTACTTGCCACTAAGTCACTTGAGGTAAATAACTCACACCTTTATCATGGAAGGCGAGAACTAATTCACACAAGTTGTCCTCTGACCACAACACACAATCACACACAGAAGCCATGGCACACATGCATGTGCCTGTACATATACAGAGAGACACAAATACCCATTCATAAATAAATAAAATTGTATCACAAAATTAAGATGATGTTCTGGAGGAGCTTGAGAATTTATTATACTAAGCTCCTTGGTGAGCAAAGAATTGTAGTATATTTCTTCCTTCTCGGTTGACATGTGTTCTATTATCTCAACTACTTAGACTGCTTCCTCTAAATATACCAACCTTAAGATTCTACTGTCATTGAGGATAAGAAAATTCACTTTAAATTTTAGTGAATTATATCCATAGAAATATTTCTGTAGATTCCAACAGCAATAATACCAATATAGTAACAAATATGCACTGATTTTAGATATTTCCTTAGACAACATAAAGTATCCTCTTTTTTAATCCTAAACACATGAAAATTTGTAATTCCAAAAATGATGTTAAGTACATTTTTGTCTCTTGAAAATAAGGCCATGCTATTAACTCCTAAAACACATTAGTATTTTATATTGTTATATTTGTACATTAATAAAACTTACTGCACAGTCCATCTTCACAGTGATCAGGACAAAGGGCACATGGTTCTCCCACTGTGTAAGGGATGTATTGCCTTCCTACAAAATTACCACTGAAATTGAAATAGAAAACATCAAATACTTTCAATTTTTCTCTGTACACTCTAATGCTTGCACATATCATCTATATATATCCATATATATGGAATCAAATATACATATGGATTCCTATTAAAAGCTTTAGCTATGCCATACAAAAACCTAACATTTCCTAAGAGTATTCAGACATAGATCTGAAATAATGGGATAATTAATCCATTCACTCTTTCCCTCAACCATCATCTCAACCTGAGCAACTGAAATAGAGTAAATAAGAGTCTAAAAGGTTATAAACATTTTAATGTTGAAACACTCTCTTCATTTCCTGATAAACCTGGAAAATAACTAAGACAGGAATGCTGCTTAGGTATAAAAGATACTTCCGATAGGGAACGTTACCACAAGAAAATGCTGTGATTCCTATAGTGTGGAGTTGGTCCCATTTATGATGCCGTGAGTTTCAGGTATTTAAGTGTATACTTGTGAAAGACCTCATGCTTAGGAATGTTTGGGTTTTTCTGAAGGTAGCATGTGGGTTTGAGACTTCTATGATTATCAAAAATGAGAATATTAAGGAGGAAAACTCTTTATAAAACAATCTAAAGGGTGCAGTACTCTGAAAGTGCCAAGCCTGTGCCTCAGTAGGAGCATCACTTCCCTGATCATCAGAGGAAATTAGAAAAGTCAGATTCTCTATTGCACTAAGGGTGGCAGGGTGTGTATGAACAATCTTAAGAATGAAAAAGTCATAAAGCATTGTAAAGTTCTGTCACTTGCTCCTCTACATTATTCATCTGACATTTCCAGGTGCCAGAGTCCAGATGCCTACTTGACCAGGCAGCTGGGTGGAGTCCAGTGGCTTCCTTCTTTGTATTTTACTTACGGTGAACAGAAAGATACTTGAAAATTCTTTGAGAATCCTACTTTTCAACCCACACACAGATTAGAAATGAATCATTTAAAAGACTTGATTTGAAGACCCTCAAACTCGTGTTGTATAAGTTTTTTGTACTAAAAGGGTAATAGAGCTAGAGAGATGTCTCAGAGCACATATTCCTTTTAGAAGACTTAGGTTTGGTTACCAGCATCCACATCAGGTGGCTTGCAACTGTCTGTAACTCTGATTCCAAGGAATTTGATGACTTTGGTCTTCTCAGTGTTTAGGGTTGACAACCTGGGACTGGATAACTTATCAGGAGTCTCCTCCCTGAAGAAAACTGATCCTTTCTCAACACCCATAGATTATCCATAGCTCCTTATCCAGGGCAATATAGCCTTTTGTTATCACCCTTGGTTGCCTCCCTGAACTCAAAGATAAGAGCCTATTGTTAAAAACATCACCAACTCCAGACACAGGAGTTGGAGGAATTGAGCTGGAATTGACCTGGAAGCCTCTTTCCTGCAGATTAGCTCTCATAGTATTAGAAGATGCTATGTAAGCTGCCAGGGGAGAAAATAACCAATAGTTTTATCTTTCTGCAAAACTGTAACAATGACTAGCCTGGTTGCTATTTTTCCAAGCTTAATTTCTGTTGCTTTATTTATGCATGTGAACACCCACATACCCACAAAGGCCAGAAAAGTTCCTTAATCCTAAAGTTAAAAATAGTTATGACCTACTTGATGTGGTTGTTAGGAATCAAACTTGGATTCTCTGAAAAAACAGCAAAAATTTTACACCACTTAGTCATCTTTGTAGCCCTGTGTTGCTACCTTATACCTGTAAGAATTTATTAAATCTTAAACTTCAAAGGCTCCTGAGAGGTCCTTAATATATTTCAAATAGTTAAGAAAGCTATAATCTTAACTCTTTTCTCCTCAGAATATACTAAAAAATTCTGAAAAACCCATTCCCTAGACCTTGATTTTAAAGCCAGAAACTCACTTTCATTCTATGCTGTGTTTGAGTTCTTAACAAAATTCCCATGAAAAATGGGAACATATATTCATAATCTGTCTATCAATTAATTTTCCTAAAAATACTTTAATTACATCTGCATCTATGTTTGTCCATGTGTGGCTATGTGAATGTACAATAACAAAGGTGAGATCATGAATTTGAGAGGAAGTGTGGGATAGGAAGATTTGGAAAAGGAGAGTGAAGTGTGGAAATGATGGAAATACAGTATTCCTATATGAAATTTGCAAAACATAAAAAATTAATTTTTTTTGAATTTTTGAGACAGGGGTTCTCTGTGTTGGCCTGGCTAGCCTTGAACTCACAGAGATCCACCTGCCTCTCCCTCCTTAGTGCTGGGTTTAAAGGCGTGAACCACTACTGGGCCTCAACAATTAAATTTTAATAAGAGATACAAGAACCTAGACAATCGGGGAAGGATCAATTGATTAGAAGCACCACAATCACCAACCTGTGTCATTCACTCATGTTCACTCCTGGTCTACTATTAAAAGTTTGCTTTGTAGCCTACAAACATGGCATGAACAGACAATAGGAATTCACAATCCTTATACTTGGGTCCTCATGAGGTCACCACTAGTCCAGAAAACAGCAGTGGAGGAGGGAAGAGAAATCATTTTTAAAGATAAGGAAAATACTTCTGAGTGTGATTCCTGGAACTAATGAGATGGGCATTTCAAAGATTTAGTTAAATAAGTTTCATCTCTAGGGAATATTTAGAAGTTTTTATTTCCCTCTCCATGTGTAAAATATATCTTTAGTTTGTTTTTATACTATGATAATTTAAAAATGCCAAATTGCATTTGACATTGTTGAAAATGAACTTTGAAGTGGATACTTACGGAGGACAATAGTGACAAACATACAAGAATTTCAATGGTTGGTCAGGGCACTCAGCAACTCCACATGCAACTTGGAAAGAGGTATTCCAAACAACCTATAAACTCGGAGATGAAGACAAGGCACAGGTCAGAGAGGAAAATCATGCAGAAAAACAAACACAAAATTTAAAACACTGCTGGTATACTTTGTTTCTATATGCCTTAAAGATTTATTTAAGTGATAGCATCAAACTACAGATCTTAGAAGCTCCCTAAGGGGCTGCTCTTGTTCAGCTAGTATAGCAAAACTTTTAGGAAGTACCCAGTGGAGTTTATGGAGGCTGAGAGTGGCTTCAGCCCCATCTCAGAGAAGCTTTCTTCTTCTTTGTCATCTTTGACAGTTTCCATGATGATGAGGATGCAGAAGGCTGGGCTGAGGCCAAAGAGTTTCGTGTCAAAATGAAAGGCATCAAAGAATCTATGGACACCAGGAGGATCCTGGTGTGATGTAGAATTTCAATGCTTCCAACTCCACAGGCATGTGACCATAAACAGCTAGAGGGTAACCTGGATATCAGGTCAACTCCTGGTCAGACATCAAACTGACCAAGATGTTGCTGGTGACTACTCTGAAATGCTTTTGCAAAAACAAGTGTCCTGTGTCCATAGAGCCCTGGCCAAGGAAGATGAACCAGAACTTCCTCTCAGCATCACAGAAGAGACTGTTCAGTTTGATACTAAGCTGTGATCATGAGTATCTTCCATCCTGGATGGCCAGGGATCATGAGTGGCTGCAAGCCTTTCTGGTTCAGCCTGATGGAAGGCTGACACTCAGCATAATTTTTAGAAGTTTTATATGCCAGGTGATTCTGTGTAGAGCTGTGGTCTTGGATTTCCTGGTTCCCTCCTGAAACTATGTTTCAGCTCAAGTCTCTCAGCCTGCAGGATCTGATTAGGCCAGGGAATTGGAGTTGCCCTGTGCCTATACCACATCAGGATCTTCTCTCCACCTAGCCAAGCAGGATTTCCATATCACCTTCCTCCTAGGTTTGGAAGGCCCTCTTTGATGGAGGAAAGGAAAGAGCCACAATCTTATAAATTCTTGCTAAAAGAGTCATTGTATTTGACAGGAAAGGGCCCGAGGCCTGGGCCTTTAGATCCAGCAGGAAGCTAGCTGTTAGGGTTTCTGATTTAAAAAAAAATGTCCAGGAGATACCTTTCCCCTTTTCATTCAGGAGCCATACAGATGTACAGCGCTGTTAAAGTCTGTGGAGGTGCCTTAGAATATAGGTCATTACCCTTGTTTGGGGACTCAAGTCAAGAAATTATGGTTAGAAAAAAAATCAAGCATGTTCCCTTACAAAGATTAGATAAGCCATTGAAAGATGGCAGCTCAAATAGCCAATGATTGTCAAGACCAATGTACAACCAACCATTCACAATCTTCTCCAAGGTGTAAGGTTGGTGTGCACTCTCTCTATACTCCCTGACACTGGGAGACTGTGATAGGAAGACAGGAAGTTCAAAGCCAGTATGAGCTACACATTGAGTCCTGGTCTCAAAAAGAAAATAAAACTCTGCACTGAAATTCTTCTTCGAAATCGGTCAAGTAATTTAAAGTATTTCTTTTCCTAGCACTTATAGATAGAGTACTTTCTCTTACCTGAGTGTAATGTCCAACTACTGCATCAGTTGTACTTGGACCTGAACCAAAACTGAAGTCATTGACTTCATCATACCAGCTTTGGATTGCATGAGACCATGATGCTGGGTAACTTGACATGAAGATATTCTCACCACATCTTATCTCTAGGGAAAAAGACAGACCACTCACAAAGATAGTAAAAAAGAAAAAAGAGGAATAGAGAGAGAGAGAGAGAGAGAGAGAGAGAGAGAGAGAGAGAGAGAGATGCATGTGTGCTCACTCAGAATCCCTGCTTTTTAAAATAAAAAAGAGATTCTAATTTCAAATTTCCTTTATAAGGCCATAATTAGTAATTATTTTCATCTAGACATCAGTTTCTATTCTTCAAAGCAGAGAAAGAGACGATCCATACTTTTCTTCAATTGTAAACTAGTTGCAAAGCACAAAGCTGGCATCAGGAAAGACAGTTTGTGTAAAATATAAAACATCCAATAAGCACAAACTGCAGACTTTCAGAGTCATCTCTGCCCCAGAGATATTTACCTTTTAAAAGAAGCAGTATCACAATATGTGTTTATTTACAACACTTGTTAGCACAATGTGAGAAAATGGGCTTTCCTGTGTAACTCTCCATTCATTTGTAAGTTACATTGAGTTTACATACTGGTGGTCCTGGCTTCTGGAGGACTGTGTTCATAAGTGCACTGGCTTGCCCATCTCTGAGCATTCACTCGGGCATCATCGCTCCATTGCTAAAGAGGAAAAAAAAGAAGATAGCCATGGAATAACTCAAACATCAGAGTCACATGATATTTGCAGACAGGCTAATATCACTGCAAAATTTCTGTAGGTGTCATCTGATTTTCATCATAATATATAATATATTATGTGCCTAAATTTTTATGTTAGCATATATATTATCAACGTTCATGGTGGCATTTATAAATATGTTTATTTTTGCATATTTTCCTCCCCCATCTTCTTGATCCTGCCCATCCTCCCATGCATGCTCTCTCACCCACAGCCTCCATTTGATGTCACACGTGTTCTCTTTCCTTCCACTTCCCATGCCTTCTAGAGTCCTTCCCAACCCCCAATATTGATATTCTTAGCAGTTTCATAACCTATATCCAAAGATACTCCCTCTTATCTATGGCCTTTTCTGTACCAAATAAATACAAGTAGTCTGCATTCCCAAGGCCACAAAAAAATACTAAAACCTTTAATGGTCTAATGACTTACTGAAATGACAACAGGAATCATTAAAGACTGAGTAATTGCTGTAGAACAAGTATCACTAACCGTGATGAAGTACTAAGAATAATTTTACAGCTGTAAGAAGTTGCCTCATTAATCCTAGCTTCATTTTTTCCCTCATTAAATGAATTTAAGAGACACATGGATTTTGGTTCTGGATCTAGACAGTAGACTATTTAGATGAAGGGTCATTGGACCTTAAAGGAGAAATGTTCTGACCCTAGATTAGGAGAGAGAAGAGTGAGTCAAAATGACATAGTAGCTTTTCACTGGAGATGAAACTCAAAAAATTTGATTTTAGTTCAGTCATTATAATTGATTTAGCTCCATAATACCAATGAGTCACTGTTATAAAAGAAATTTAGTAAATTCTACTCTGATCATTGCACAGCTAAAGACATAGAAGTAGAGAACTAACTCTGATCTCTATGTGCATGCCATAGCATATGGACACACACTACCACACATGCACACAAACAAAACAATGAATAATTTTTTAAAGACAAGCTAGAATAGAGGCAGACCCTCTTAAAGCACACAGAAGCCAGATGCTATCCTCAGGCTCCAAACATAACTCTCCAAATGCACTGCCCTGTTGTGAGCCCTCACCATCTTTAGTAAGTCACTACCAGATGGAGAAACCGTTCTTCTCAGTTGGTTGTGCTTATTTACAATCTCTTCTTGGATTGACTCTCTAGTGGTTGACAAATTCTCAAGATTTTCATTCTAGAGGGAAATAAAATTAAAAGTCATGTTAGTGTATGTTAAGGTTGCATTAAAAGGTGAATGAGTTGTCTAAGGTGAATGAAAGACATTTTTAAAGTACTCCGGCCAATGTTAGTTAATTCTTGACAATAAATGATAAGAAAAATCTATGACTTTTCATTAGAAACACTTTAAGTAGAAATTTTGAGAATAGAATGAATTCATGACATGTCAAAGTAAAAACTCTTCTAAGGCTACAAATGTTAATTTTATTTAAGAAAGTTCTGTAATGATGGCCATGTACAGAGGAGAACTTTAAGTCATTCATACTCAGGATGTAGCAAGGAAGTGTTAAGGATGAAGACACATAATTTATTATAGAATTTATTAGGCAATAGGCCTCTGACCAAGAGTTTGGAAGCTTGTGAGATAATGCATAGGCCCACAGCCAATACATGTGTGCATTAGAGAATTTTATATGTAACAATTTTTTGTGATCACTCTGAAGACAGCTTTATCTAACAAAATATCCAAACAATTTGGATGCAATGGGTTCTTGAAAACAGTTGAGCATTACTGACTTTACATTTCACTGGACATCAATAAGTCTGCTAAGTTAATTCAGATGCTGATATTTAAATTTACCTTTTTCATTTGTGTGGCACAGGTGGATGGAGTGATATTATGTGAATTGGCAGAGATATAAGAGCCACTTGCTGATACAAACATACTTCATAATGTGCTGTTTTGTAGTGTAGAGCAAGATGTTACAGCATAACCATTGATGGACTGACTCTCACACACATTTTATCTCAGTGCTGAAATCAGTTGTTTCTCCTTCCTGCAGTCTTACTTCCCTCAAGTCTCTGTAGACATTGCACCCATGGATCTAATCACACTGCATTGCCAGTGGCTACAACATGCCCATCTCTCACTAATGTTTTACGTTCTGAAGGCACTAATGAAAGCTTTGTGTGAAAAGATCTCTCACAGCTACTGATTTCTAGGGCAGAAAGGATGTACATGTTAAAGTCATTGCTTGAAAATCCTCACATTTTATTTTAATGTGAAGTAACAATATCCCCAGATGTTTATTAAGTGTATATGTTTGAGTTCAAGTACAAGTTTCTGTAGATGAGTGCAGTGCCAGTAGAAGCCTTAAGAGAGTATCAGATTCCCTAGAGTGTGAGTTACATGTGGATGTAAGTCACCTGAGGTGAATGATGGGAAACAAAGGGTCCTCTTCAAGAGAAGTAAATGTTCTTATTCACCAAGCTATCTCTCCAACCTCTCACCCCCAGATGTTTCATTTTAACATGAAAACTCGATCTAAAGATGTTTTATTTCTAAAGAGAAAATGTGTGGCTTCTGAGAAAGCTGTTATTATTTTCTGCTTGTTATTCTACCTTCCATGGTATCTAAAAATTCAATAAAACAATAAATATGCTTATATTTTCTTAACAGGAAATTGTACAGATTTAAAGAAAAACATACTAGAAACATGGAAATGTGAGAATAAAATGTTAAAGGGTTTGTTTTGGATAGAAATGTGACCTAATAATTACAACACCACAAAGTAAAACCAAGAGAAACAACAATAAGTGACTCCGAGAGATGAATCAGTTCTCCATGGTAACTCTCAAAGAAGACTTCATTCACAAAACCTGGCTTGAATCTCTCGGCTGTTTGGATCTTGAAAATTTATAAAGAATATCAATAGTCCAAACAGAGAAGGGAGGGGGAAGATATAAAGGGAAAGAGAATATATGGTTGAAAAGTGCCATAAAATACAATCTTTTTAAGAAAGAAACTGAGAATTCAAACAACTTGAAAGAACACCTAGATAATAGTCTCCAGATTACTAATGTGATAATGGTAACAAAAGACATATAACTTACATTCCAAAACAGGTTTAACCAGATATTGGCACTCCTTACTCTTGAGGAATTCTAGTAGTCTTCAATGCAGAGGCCAAAGAAGAGTATGAGGGTGACAGCAATGCTCAATGCTTCTAACTTTAGTAGCTTTCTAACTAAGGGGAGAGAATCTTTGCAGGTACTACACACTCCATCATTAAAGATGACTGAGCCTCATCTGGGATTGTCTAAGCATAAGACCACATTATAAATAACAAATATTTGGCTCATGTGCATACTTATTGTTTGTATAATAGATGTACTTAACAACTCTGGGGTGTGTGTGTGTGTGTGTGTGTGTGTGTGTGTGTATGTTGCTGAGAATCAAAGTGACTTACTCCACACTCTGGCCTTTTATAGTATTGAAGAGTGATCTGATAGCTTCCTAGCCTTCATGGTTGTCTAGATTTTTCTGATAAGAAACTAAACCTTACCCATACCTCATTGTCATCTCGAAGAAGGGATGGGGGTAACACAGCAGCCAGGAACAACAACAATGGGAATAATGTCATCTCTATAAACAAAGAAGAGAAAAAATCAGCATTTAATTGTTTAGTCCTTGAGTTCTGAGTAACACAGAAGGTCTGTGGGAAGTAACGAGACCCATTTCCTGGATTTACTAGCACTGTAACAAGGAGGACACACTATTTATATCATCAAAATGATGACACAATGAACTCAAGAAGCCTGCTGCCAGCTGGTGCAATAAGGAATAAATCAAAGTGCCGAAATGAAGCTCCTGGAACCATGCACCTATGAATGATGTGGGTGATTAGTGTCTCCTCCCCCATCACACTTAAATCCATGGAGGTCCTCTCTTCAGAGTCTAGAAATTTAGGAAATCTTCCTTTGTCCTTTCAAGATTTGCAAAAGCACCCAACTATTACCATGGCAGGGCACGACTATGACATGATTAACCCTTGTTGGATATTTTAAGCTCTGCCTACTCTGTTATAGGATGTTTGTTTGTTATTCATTGTTCAAAAGTTTTTCTTTTCTTTTTGAGACAAGATTTCACTATGTAGCCCAGTCTAGCTTCAAACTTACAACTTTGCCTCAGAGTCTCAAGTGCTGAGACAGATCTGTACATTACCACACACAACTCTGTCATATTTTTAAATCAAAGTCCTTAATTTGGCTCATGTATTCAGTGTACTAACACATTTACTCTCAAAGTCTGGTCCATAATACCAAGACTGAACTGTGGTGGTATTGTGTTCCCCAAAATATTGTGTACTTTAATAAACTTATCTGGGGTCAGAGACAGAACAGCCACAATATTAAACATAGAGGTTAGGAGGCAGTGGTAGCACACGCCTTTAATCCTAGCACTCCAGAGACAGAAATCCCCTGGATCTCTGTGAGTTCAAGGCCACATTGGAAATGGCCAGGCATGGTGACCCACGCCTTTAATCCCAGAAAGACAGCCTTCAATCCCAGGGAGTGGTGGTAGAAAGCAGAAAGGTATATAAGGCGTGAGGATCAGAAACTAGAGGCATTTGGCCTGGAGAAGCATTTTGGTCTGGTTAAGCATTTGGCCTGGTTAAGCATTCAGGCTTCTAGCAGCAGTTCAGCTGAGACCCATTCTGGATGAGGACTCAGAGGCTTCCAGTCTGAGGAAACAAGACCAGCTGAGGATCCAGCGAGGTGAGATAGCTGTGGCTTATTCTGTCTCTCTGACCTTCCAGTGTTCACCCCAATAACTGGCCTCGGGTTTGATTTTATTAATAAGAACTTTTAAGATTCATGCTACACTGAACCTTGAAAATCTTAGACCTTCATCATCATGTTTTACATATAATGATAAATGTATGTCATGTTTGACAATAGGGAAACCATTTAAATAATTTGGAACACATTCTCTTATTAAGGGTATTAGGTAAAACACACATACGCGCGCGCGCGCGCGCGCGCGCACACACACACACACACTTGAATGTGTGCTGTTATGCATGTCTATATATATGCATATGGAGACCTGAGGCAGACATTAGGTGTTCCCAATTGCTCCCTACCATATAAGTTGAGACAGGATCTGTGAGGGAGCCCCGAGCTCACCATTTCAGTTAGTCTCTCTGCACAGCTTGCTCTGGGTATTCTCTGTCTCTACCTTCTGCCTGCACTGAAGTTATTAGCATGTAGCCACACCTACCTGGCTTTTACATGGGTTCTGGTGATTTAAAGTCTGACTCCCATGCTTGTACAGCAAGTGCATTCTACTGAGACATACTACCAGCATCTACTGGTTGTTTTTAATGATTTCTCCTAACCAGCAAGAAAGGTTTTTCTTATTCTATAATTAATAAAGGCCTGTATAGATGGATGCAATGCATAAATAGGTAATTTTCATGAAACTTTCCAAAGCACCCTTTGCCGCAGCAATTTAGACACACAAAATAGCACAGACTATGTGTAGTGTCACTCGTTATGTGACTCTCTTTGAGTTTCATTTAAAACTCATAAAAACCTTGTAGTGGGTTACTGTGACTCAATATCCTGCTTTACACATGAGCAATCAGTGTTAGATATTTAATACTGACACACCATAAGAATTTTAGGATCACAACTGATCGCACTGGCTCTATGGCATCAAAGCCTTCAATTCAGAGAGCCAGAGATTGTGGTGATTTAGAAGATTATGTAGACAAGGAAATATGTCAATCAAACCCCAGCAGAGTTTCCTGGGGTGAGTGCATTACTGGAAGAATCACGTGATAACTAGTCACGTTCTCCTGAGTATCTACTGTAATATTTTCTAAATTCCAATGTCATGTTCAATCATCAATCAGGTTGCTTTGTCACGTTTATCTGAGCTATGAAGCAGTCAGCACAGAACATAAATACTACATAACAGCTGGAAGTCATTATGGACACAATCTGGACAAATATCTTGTAAGAACAACAGCCTTGTCAATTCCTGAAAAGCATTCTTTTTTTCCCATTTTTCAAGAATAAATACCCCTGCTTCCTTGAATTTACTAAGCAGGGGCACTGGAATTCTGAGCTGTGCCTGATCTACAATACTTGAAATTTCTATACACACTTATAAAACTTATGCCTGCCTTTTGTAAAATGAGCTGTCTCACCTCAAGGATTGAGATTTACCACAAAGCAGTCTATTATCAAATAGCTCTCAGGATTGACATTTATTGTAACTTTGCTGCTTTTGATCCAACATCACAAGTTAAGCCAAATTGGCAGACACTGTAGGTTCAGATGTTGACTAGAAGAGTACGTCATTTCAGCACATGAAGAAAAGCATCAATAAATATCCTTTGAATTACAATCTTCTCCAAAGTCATATAATTCCCTTTTAATTGATATTAAGTAGTATCATAATATCCTAATATTCTCCAGAATCATTTCTTGTCTACCCGAAATGCAAATATCTATGAGGGAAACTGCTTTGTCATATAAGATATACACACAATTTATATATGTAAAGAACTTAGAAGCTACCTGAGTATATTCACCTATGATCAGAATAATGAAATGTTTTGTTGTCTGCGTGTCTTGAGTGTATTTTATGGACCAGATATATATTCTGATGAACACCAATAAAATATTTATTTCAAGTTCAGATCTATATTGCTGAGTTGGAGAATTTAAAATCATTAACAAGGCTACCTTCTCATCCATAGTCTAATATTTGCATTAGTGCACAAAAAATTCCTGCAACTCATATATTGAAGTTCTAGTAAAGATATCTCTAATATAACTACATTGAAAAGTCATAGAAATTATTTCTGATTTTAGAATAAAGAAATTCATTCCCACATCTCTGTTAAAAAAAAAAAAAGCATTTCCAGGTTAAAAATAAGCTACTTAAGTCATGTATACTTAGCTTTACAAGACTAAATAAAAACAATTTTACTCAACAAAATTATCAATACAGATCTAACAACAGTCCAAATGTGCAAACATTAACTATAACCTTTTGCTGCTGATGAGTTATAAATGCACTGGCATCAGAGGTTCATCTTAAAATAAAACAGTGCTACTTACGGCTGGTGTCTGAGCTGAATGAGGTGTTTGTTCTGCTGGAAGAAGAAAGGTGGTGACAGGCAAGAGTCGGAACTGTCTATATGTACTCTACCTATTTCCTGTTCTGGCACAGTCTGGTTATGCAAGCATATCTTGGTTAACAAGGTATGACACAGGATCTGTCATGGCAGATTTTATAGCTGTCATCTAACTGAAATTTTGACATCATATGGTGACTCTGTATATGGCTATCAGAAACAAATTAGAGAATTTTACTAGCTCTTGAGTGCTCATCTAGTGTTATAATGTATCTACATATTTGTCAGTAGATGCTTTGAAAATTCTTAACCAACTCATTTTCATCTTATCAGAGCTGTATTTCTCTCATTTAAGGGGGCTGCAGAGACGACTCAGTGGTTAAGAGTAACTTATGCTCTTACAGACAATATTGAGTTCAATTCTACCCATGACATTTGTCTCACTACTGCTTGTAACTCCAGCTCCAGGGACTTGACACCTTCTAGTCTCCCTGAACACTTTATTCACATGCATATCTACACAGAAGCAAATACATACATATATGCATAATTTTAAAAAATAACTCCTTTGAGAATAAGTGATAAATTATATTTTTTATGATCTCTAGAGAGTTCAAGATGTTTTCACAGATATCCAAAGCATCCATAACTAATTATTGGGCCATATTACTTTAGAAAATAATTGTGTCCTTTACCTTTGTAAATTCAATGTGATAGTGCCTTACAGAGTTTGTTGGAAAAGAACGCAAGAGCTCTCTTGTATTTTTAAGGTCCCTGGTATTAGTTTTTATTTTCTGGTTGAAGTTGAACAAAATATTGCGCAACACATCAAATTGCTATCATTTGAGTGTGAAGATCCACACAACATTTTGTGATTTCTAAGCTTGTTTCGGCAACATAAAAATGAAGCAGCATAGACTAACAACAACAAGTTTCCTAGGCAATGATGTTAAGAAAATTTTTTTGATAAATAAGCAAGAATAAATTACACAATCACAAGTAGTACATACATAGCACTGAGAGGCATTTCTGGAGGCTCATGTTGTCATATACATTATAATAAGTCATGCATAATTCAATAATCTCTTCTAATTTTCTTATTTATCTTTAAGTTCACTTATCTATGTGAAAAAGATATACCAGAGAAGATAATCTACTCAACACATGTTTGAATTGTATTTAATAATAGGCTTACCTATTAGACACATTTATAAGACAATCTTTAAAGCTCAGGGTGGACTTGACCATAAGAAATTAAAGGCTCACAGGTTGCTTAACTGTCTTTCATCACCTCCTCATGTGTATTTTTTAAATATACAAGTGAGAGCCAGGTGGTAATTGTGCACCCCATTAAACCAAGCACTCAGGAGGCAGAGTCAGTTGAATCTCTGTGAGTTTGAGGCCAGCCAGGTCAACAGAGTGAGTTCCAGGACAGCCAGAGCTACACAAAGAGAAACCCTGTCTCAAAAAAAACAAATAAATGAATAAAAATAGATATACAAATGAAATATGAGATCTAAGTAAGTAACATTCCTGAATCACATTACCTTCAGATATGCTGTCTCTGTCTCCAGCTTTCTATGGAAGAATGTGTCAAGATCATGATCAGAACAGTCTCCATCCTCACCCTGAAGGTTGCTTAATGGTGGGCAAAATTGTCACAAGCTTAAGATTTCAGTTCTCATGAACACAGGTGAAAGTTTTATAATGATGTTCTCTTTGAAATATATGTGGGGGAAATAATGCTTAGTTTACTTGTGATAAGATGATAGAGTACATATCATCCATTGCCATGTAGTTCGTATTTTCGAGGCCTTTTTTTCTGTGTTGAATGCTTCTTTTCTTTTTTACATGAATAAAAGTACTCCAAACATCTGTGAATTACATGAGAATAAGTTTACTTTACTAACCAATATGGAGTAAATGGTTCCATGAGAAATTCCCACAAAAAGTGAATGAAAATGGCTTGAAAGGCAAACAGTTTCTGGCCTATGATTCCTGCTTTACAAATTTTTGTAAACTTAGTACTTTATGATCATTAAATATGCTGTGTTATTTAAGGATGCTGTGGTTCATGAAATAACACACATGAATTCAAGCATCAAAGTGGCATTAGTTTTTCAATTGGGTTGTTTCTTGTCAATTTTGTTTCCTCATTTCTCACTATTTTTGTGACCTTTTCTTCATTGACATATATTATAGTAAATGTTAATTTTTCACAACCCATGTTTCCTAATTGTAGACCCCAGAGAATCTACAGCTTACAGCTTACTTTTTGGTTGGAAAGCTAAATTGGTAAACTGATTCTTTGTCTACACAATATGTATTTGCAATAGTGTCATAATAAAACTTGTAACTGAGTACATGTGATTGTTGAGGAATCATAATTCAGCAAAAAGCTATAATGAAGGGAATGAATCTATACATGGAATGTCAAAAATCTAGAAAACAATATACATTTAGGTGAAGTCTAGTTTACTCCAATCAAAATGGTTAATGTTCTAGACAACCCCTTAAAAATATCTTCTAGATTTACAGGTCTATGGGATAATGTATGATAACTCAATTCATGTGTACAATGTGAGATGATAAAATCAACGTAGTCAGCAATTTTGTCTTTATCATTATGACTTCATGCTTTCAACTTGTAGTTTGTATCTCCTAGTTATTTTAATATCTATAGCAAGCCATCATGATGATCCCTTTGTATGCCATAAGACATCAGAGCTTAGTATTTTTGTCTGTGTTTTAGGACATGCTCTCTAAACTTCTTCTACACTACACCATTGCCTTTCACAGTTTTTCCAAATTCAGATTGCTTTTTCTCTTAATCAAAGTATTATACATTTAATAAATATATTTAAACAGAGATTCTGTAGCATTACAATAAATATCTGGTATATTGAGACATAAGTACAAAAAAATACAACTTCTCTACTAAAAAAATAGTTAAATAAATGACAGGAATTATTTCCCAATTCTGTTACTCAGTAGCTAAGAAGTGTCCAGCAGGGAAATCTAACATGTATAATCTGAGAATGATAGCATTTTTCTTAATATATATAAATATTCAGTGTATTTTCTTCCACAGTTTAACCACACTCCTAATTTTGCTCATTAAGGATCATCAAGTTACAATGAACCAAAGCAATTTCATGTATCAGCTTAAATATATAATCTAAATGATGAAGAAAAATTTTCATATTTACAGTTTTTTAATCCACCAAATTATGCTCATTAACCAGACTGAGAAATAAGTCCTTTCTCTTAGAGGTTGATAACTGATTCAAGATACAAGGTTGGCTTCAGTGCCTATACCACTAAATATCCTTCTGTAATTTCCCCCAGTTTGCAGATCTGTAGAGAAAACCACTGCACAAATGATATTTCTTTTTCTGTATTTTTTAGTACATGGATGATTGCTTTTAACTATTTAGAGAAAATAAGGACCCATAGTTTTGTGTATTTTGTAACTTGTTTGTTAATCTTTGACCTTAACTTTTATGGCCTTAAGCTCTCTTTTGTGTTAGTTTTAAAACTGTCAGAAAGAACGTTAAGGTCACTGGAGAAAACAAATGCTACTTTTAGGATACATAACCTCCAAACAGCTGGCTTTTTAATAAACCATGTAATTATAGCTCATATATTCATTTATAAATACATAACTGAATGAGTAAATCATGCCACATTGATTTTTTTCTCATCTATGACGAGAAAATACATTTTAAGTCACTATAAATATCAGTGTGTAAATATGTCTTCCTCAGGATGATGATACTTCCTTGGAAGGTGGCACTTGTGACCCAAGGAAATCTCTTGATCAGGGCCAGAAGTCAACCCTGTTGGCCAACACATACAACAATTGAGGACACAGTCTTCTCAGAGTCCTTCTCTCTGCTGTTCTGTGTAATCCCTTTGGGATACACAAATAGACTCTACCATACTATGGCATTTGCAGTGTTACAAAAGAACATATCACAAAAGTGATGTTGAATGGTTAAGACATTTATCTTTCACATGACTCACCCTTTATCATATCCAAAGGTGAGCACAAACATGCTTTCAATAATGCATATTGAATTATTGAATATTTAAGTGAAGAGAAATGAGAAAAAAGAGGGGGGAGAAGTAGGCCAGTTTAGAAGAACAGGGAGGGAGGAGGGACAAATAACAGGAAGAATATTTGAAAAACTAAAGAATCATGTTATTTCGTATTTTTCTGAAATTACATATAATACATATAAACATATATATGTGTGTGTATATATATACAGGCATACATATATATATACACTCACATACACACACATATACATACATATATATTGTGTGTATATATATACAGGCATACATATATATACACTCACATACACACAGATATATACATATATATGTGTGTGTATATATATACAGGCATACATATATATACACTCACATACACACACACACACACACACACACACACACACACACACACACACACATATATAAAACTTAGTTATGCCAGTGAGGCTAACAATACTCCCTCTAAGAGCCACAGACTATTTATCAAAAACTCTAGTACCTGGCATTAGAAAGTTCTGTTTAATTTTTGGTTAGGGGAGTCCATGTTACTCCCAAAACAATATAGGCTTTTTGCTGTTGACCTTCATTGCAGCCCAGAAGTTAAAGGTAAGTCCCTGTTTCTGAAGACACCACATACTTCAGGTGCAGGGCTCTGTCTCACTGGCTCTAGTCTGAAAGCTTCCTTCCAGAAGTTGTTGTGCAAGGTGACAGTGGAGAATAGCAATCAGTAGTCCTAATCAGCTGTTATGCCTATAAACCACAATAATGACAAGCATGGTAAGATAGCATCAAAGGTTCAATAGTGGCACTATTAGTGTTGGCTGTAACCAACAACATCTAATTGTACTTAAAGACCCCTCAGTAAGGGGTAAATTATGCTTGATACTAGAAACCTAGTCAACTACCCAGGGCTAGTTAGGCCATAAGTCTTAGAGGAGAATTTACCATGACTTTACTAGACCAGTATAATTCCTGCTTTGAAAAAGCACCAACTGTACAAATTGTTCAGAATTGCTGTGATATAAATAAGGCTTATCCCTGCCCTGCTGGGGACCAGCTCCAGGAGAGATCAGGACTTGAGAATGGTAGATGTAGCAGGTGATAAAAAGTCGTACAACAGTTTGAATTTTTTCTGAGCCTCTAGAATTATTTTATTTGATACTGTGCTCAGGAGGCAGTGTGTAAAGAGAATATATGTATATCTCTCTCTTCCCAGGGCCACAGAGTTTATTTTTTATCCTACAACAATGATTACATCAGTCTATATTTGCATTTCAAAAATATTGAATACATGACTATTTTCCCAGTGTGAACCAAAACATCCTTAAAAAGTCATAATCATAAAATTCAATGATCACAGTTCCTGGAGCAAGTAGACAAAGTTTAACTAGGCTGGGTAGGAGAGGCCTTTAATGTTTCCTCATGGTCACTGTTGCCAGACCATTATAATAAGCAAAACAAAAATTCTTATCAAATTATACTATAATCTATTTTAAACCTTTATATATATACTAATTTATATATCTACAAAATTTCTGCAACATTCCTGTCTTTCCTATTTCTATAATCTTCAAATGATTAACTCATAATGTGAAATCATATCCTTTTTTCTTGATTCTTAGTTTTCAACTTTTCATTTTATATCTATAAAAGCATTAATGTCTTCACTACAAAATAGGCAGAAACTGTTGCCCAACTCATTCATGGGTTTTTTTTTGTACTTTCCCTATCTTGATTTTCATCTCTATTTCTGTGGTCTAGTTAGAACATCCTGTTCAGCCATTTCATCGTTATTACTACTTTCAAATGTGTAGGTTTTATATTCCTTTTTTCAATAAATTTATTCATCTTATTTCCTTTCCCAGACCATCAACATTTTGAGGGCAAAAGGGAACAAGGCAGTGAATCCTAAAACAACTATACCAATGATTTTATTTTTTTGAGTAATAAAACTAAAGGAGGAAGTGGGGCTGTATCCATTCAACCAGAAACTCGACTGTGTCACGCAGTTTCCTTAGCCAAACAACAGTCACACAGTCTCTTTAGCTAAGTGATGAGAACTGGAACTTTGCCACGCAGTTTCTTTAGCCAAACGACAACCATACAGTCTATTTAGCTAAATGGCGAGATGTGCCTCCACTGCCCAACACACTGGGAATTGATATGTGTAACTGTGTCAGAGTTAAATAAGAACAAGGCTTTTCTTGTGGGGACAACTTCTATTTGACTCAACATTGGATCATTAACTGCCAGTGCAGCCACAAAGTAAACTTTTGGTCTCACTTTCTATGTAATCTCACTTCCACATCTATAGGCTTTCGACAGTAAGATGACAGCAGACCTCAGGATATTGACTTCTCTGCTTCTCCAACTACAGTCCAAAATAAATCTCTTTTCTTTGTAACTTACCAATTCTCCAGTTTATTGTTATCTTAGCAACACCAGTGGACTAAGACAAAAGTACATTATAGAGGTACCAAAAGCCATTACTGCAGTTTACTGAGCTATGAATAACAACCTCATCCCAGTGTATAGTTTGTTATCCTAACTTCATGAGGAGAACAAAGAAGAAGGAGGTAGAGGAGAGAAATGGAAGTATATCTATATCTATCATCTATCTATCTGTCTATCTATCTATCTATCTATCTATCTATCTGTCTATCTATCATCGATCTATCTATATCTGTCTCTACATATATATGTATACATATATATGTATGTGTATATGTAGATATATATATATATACACATATACGTTCAACCCACAGCACTAACCTAAAATTATGAATGATGTGAGAAACATGTCTCCAAAGTGCTGAAGAGATCTAACATGTGTAAAAGATCTTATATGCCTAAATAATATGTTAAGTGCTCTTCTCATATAAAAAAGATTTAAATGATACTATCTGTGTAAATAGAACATACACGCATATGAAAAGTTGAAGATGAGTGGGATTGATAAGTAAATAGATTTGGAGCCTTAATAAAATTAATTAATAAAACTTCTATTTTGTATTTTAGCATCCCTGGGAAAGGTGTGTATTTCTATTAGAAATGCTACCTTTGTCAATCTTCTTAGTAAGTATACCTATGAAAGAAGCTATTTTCTTGGGTCAGGTAGCTGTTGTTACATATTCCTTAAATGATGGGTTAATCAGGATGAAAGAAACATGCTGCTGCATACATAATTAATCAATGTAACTTTATCCTAACTTAATAATATATGTTTAGGTTTATTCTCATTAGTTAATAATTTTATTTCATATACATATGTAATGTCCTTATTCAATAAATTATTCATAGACATTTAAAATTGCTTTGGTGTGATTTAGAGTAATCTATTCTTTCTTAAATATAGAAATTTGATACATATTAATTCTTGATTTTTAGAATAAGGTTTTAAAACTTGGGTACTGAATTAATGCTAGAAATAGTGGACTCTTAGGAATATCTCAAGGGTGGCACAGAGGTAAAGGCCTTACTTCTCACACATGAATACAATAAACTTAACCATGTTATTCTGAGTTTTGACATTTGTGTAAGAGCCTCCACTAATTTTGATGTCCATATAGGAGTCACTGAAATTGTTGTCTCACCAACGGTTAGATGCACAGAAATTAATACCATCCATTGTATTACCTCTAAATATGAAAGATAATTCCATTCACATGTGTAAGCAATTAGTAAAGATTAACTCTTCATTGCTGTGGAAAACTATGAGGAAGGAACACATACATGTTTAATTACTTGATCAGGAAATATGTCTGTTGGTAATCCTGTGAGGATATAAAAGATGGGCAAAATGTATGTATAAATGATAATGTATTTTCCCTTGGTTAAATCAACACTATGGTACTTAAAAACACACACACATGAAATCATATAAAAATCAGAAATTAATAAATACTTTCCATATCATCTTGGGCAGTGTTCTCGTATGACTGATGGCAGTATTTTCAACACAGATGACCATAGTGGAATAATAAACTTTAACATTGTATATATTAATGGTATTCTCACTAAAGCCTGTCTTAAAACTATTACAATCTCCAGTTCTTATCTTACAAGAACTCCCTGTCATTAGCAATGCCTTGAAACCTTCATTACATGATAAGAACCCTTCATTTTAGTGATAAGCTAAATGCTATTTGTTTTCAGTTCACATTCATCTTTGTTTTCTTAACATTTGAAGGTATTTTTGTCTTGATGTATTTGTCACTCTAACTTTGGTGTTAGGAACATCAGCATAACTCCTGAGTTGTTGGTTTTCATTAATTGAAATCATTGTCTTTCTCAGTAGTAGTTTATACATGTGTGATGAGTGTTAAATCTGTTAATTAAGCATTTGATAAAAGTCCATTCTGTATGTCAGGTCACACATTCTGTTTGCTCACCACTAGATACTCAAAATAACAAAATGCTAAGAGGGAAAAAAATCCATTAATATTTTGAAAAGTTTCAGAACTTTTTATTTTTACATAGTTTTAATTTGGTATTTGAGAATTTCATATATTATTGTATTTTTATCAATTCCTCCCTCCTTCTCCTTCCTCTAGCTCTTCTTGTACCTCCCTATTTCTTCTCATGTTCTTCTACTCCTTAATTGTTATTGCTAAATATAAACATAAACATAAAACCTGGAGAATTCAGAGCCAACTTCTTGGGAATTGATAAAGTGTCGATTAAGTTATCAAATATCTTATATCTAACTTATCAGTTCTCATTCTTGGAGAAGACTTATTCTTCCTCTCTCACAGCTGTCATTAATTGCCCGTGCCTTTTCATCTATGGGTGGGACCTCCTGGGATTCCTCCATCCATGTTAGTTAGGATGTTTTGAACAACTGCTCATTGTTGTAAGCATACTTAAAATAACTCTAAGTCTTAACACAAGGTGTGGCATGCACAAATGGGTTCATGTAATTTATTTTATATTACTTTGATTCTTAAGATGATGTGTTTCTTCAAAATAATTGTGAAAAAGCAAGTTGGTTCCTTAGATAAGGAATAGACAGTCATCAGTCAGCACTAGGGTTTCTTTTGCTTGGTTTTGTCTTTGCTTTTTGTTTGTTTGTTTCGTTTTGACTTTGTCCCTCACTTCCTTTTCATTCTTCTCCCTCAAGTAATTTTTCTTATGCTATAGATCATACTTCAGTTCTCTGTTGTTGAGCTACATTTCTATCACATGATCTCCTTAGTGAAGTTGCCTTGAAGCTCTGTTGTAGCATATGAGTCTGGCTTTTCCTAAAAACCTTTAATGATAAAACCATATAAACAAAATATGTTATTGACCCCATTCCGTGGACTCCATATTCTTGCCCACAACTTCAGGAGAAGACTTCTGCTTTACCAGAGGCTAGAATGGATCTAGGGACCCAAGATAAGACACCACACATGGCCTGCTAACACTCCTTAAAGCCCTAACAACATCCCCCAACAGAACTCCCTCCCCCTGAGCATCATATTGCAGCCCACAACTTCAGCAGAAGACTTCTGCTTTACTGAGGCCAGATCAGTTCTAGAGACCCAAGGTAAGACACTGAGCACAGCCAGCTAATACTCCCTAAAGCTGGCCCAGCAACCAACAATTCACCTCTACCCCTGAGCTCCACATCCTAGTCCACAACTTCCACAGAAACTTCTCTGTACTGGAGGCCATGCAATACTAGGAATCTCAGAGACCAGGCAGGTACCCAGTACCCCAGAGGCTACACAGGTACTTGGAACCACTGAGGCAATATTCGTACACCAAACTTCAGAGGTCTTGCAGGCATGAAAACCTCGGAGTGTTAATATAAGGGAGAATTCTACCAGACCTTGAACGAAGAGCTAATACCAGTACTCCTCAAATTATTCCACACATTAAAAACAGAAGTAACATTGCCAAATGCATTTTATCAGGTCACAGTTACCCTGACACCCAAATCACACAAAGACTCAACAAAGAAAGAAAATTATGAACCATTTTCTCATGATCATTGATTCAGAAATACTCAAGAAAATAATTGCAAACCTAATCCAAGGACACATCAAAAAGATCATCCACCATGATCAAATAGGCTTCATCCCAGAGATGCAGGGATAGTTCAACATAGGAAAATCTGTCGATGTAATACACCATATAAACAAACTGAGATTCCATCATACACCTGTCAGAATGTCTAAGATTACAAACATAAGCAACAGCTCATACTGGTGAGAATGTGGAGCAAGGCGAGCACTCTGACATTGCTGGTAAGAGTGCAAACTTGTACAACCACTAAGGAAATCAGTGGTATCTCAGAAAATTGAGAATTGACCTACCTCAGGACTCAGCTATATACTCATGCTCCACCATACCACAAGGACATTTGCCCGACTATGTTCATAGAATCTTTATTTGTAGTAGCCAGAAACTGGAAACAACTGGATATTCCATAACTGAAGACTGGATAAATATAATGTGGTACATTTACACAATGGAGTATTAACTAGCTGTTAAAAACAATGGCATCATTAAATACGCAGGCACATGGATGGAACTAGAAAAGAACATCCTCAGTGAGATAATCCAGACCCAGAAAAACAAACATAAGTATGTACTCACTTGTAGGTGGATATTAGCCGTAAAGTAAAAGATAAGCATGCTACAATCCACAGACCCAAAGATGCTAAATAACAAGGAAGGCTCAAGGGGTGGGGGGTCACGTGAATCTCACTGTGAAGGGAAAATAGAGTAGACATCAAAGGTGGATGGACCTAGATGGAGGTGGACATGGGAACAGGAGGGATCAGGTAGGGGGAGGATGGAGGGAGAGAGTACTGGGAAAGACAACTGGAATCAGGGATATCTCTGGGATGAGCTAGAAACCTGGTGCGATGGAAACTCCCAAAAATCTATGAGCATGACCCCAGCTAAGACTCCAAGCAAAAGGGGATACAGAGCTTGAAATGGCCATCTCCTTTAACCAGGCAACACATCCAGTTGAGGGATTGAGACATCAACCCAGCTATATACCTTTTGACCTCCAATTTATCCCACCTACAAGATATGCTGGGTTAAAGGTGGTGCAGAAATTGTGGGAGTGGCCAACCAATGACTGGTTCAGCTTGAGACCCATGCCATGAGAGGGAGCCCACCCCTGGCCTGAAGGGCCAGAACCCAGAGACCTAGGATAGAATCAAACATGACTGGCAAATAAAATAAAGTCAATGAAATGATCCCTGATAATATTCTGCTATACTCATAGATAGGTGCCTAGCCCAATTGTCATTAGAGAGGCTTCACCTAGCAACTTATGGAAACAGATGCAGAGACCCATAGCCAAACATTAGACAGAACACAGGGAATTCTGCTGAAGAAAGGCAGAAAGGATTACAGGAACCAGAGAAGCCAAGGACACCACAAGAAAACCCACAGAATCAACTAACCTGGGCTCATCAGGGCTCACAGAGACTGAATTGACAACCAGAGAGCTTGCATGGGACTGACCTAGACCCTTTGCATATATGTTACAGTTGTGTAGTTTGGTCTTCTTGTGGGACTCCTAACAGTAGTAGCAAGGGCTGTTCCTGATTCTTTTATCTACTTTGGGGACCCTTTCTCCTATTAGGCTGCCTTGTCCAGTCTTAATAGGAGAGGAGGTGGCTAATCTTACTGCAACTTGATATGCCATGGTTGGATGATATCCATTGAAGGCCTGCCCTTTCTGAAGAGACAGGAGTGGCCAGGGGAGGTTGGAGGGGAACTAGGAGGAGAGGAGGGAGAGAGGCAAAACTGTAATCATGCTGGAGAAAAATTAATTAATTAATAAAAACCCAAGGTATTGATGCCAATAATATAAGCTCTATAACAAGACAAAAGGCATATCATTGCTTTTTGAATGGGAGCAAATAACCACAGCCTAACAGATTCCTCAGTATAGTGTGGACATAAGCTGTACCCACATCTTCTTGCTACTAGTGTCTTCTTTTCTTTATGTCATTTACATCCACATATAAATAGATAGAGAGATAGATGAATAGATAAAAGACAGGTAGAGGAGAGAGAGACAGAGATACATAGAGAGACATCACAATTGAGTGTAATAGCAGAAATGTGAATGCTGTTTTTAAAGAAGAGAGAAATGATTAAATTATTCTCACTAAAATAAAAAATGTTATTATGTGCTGTCTTTCAAAAACAATGTTGTATTACTATTTATGGTTATTTTAGTGTTTTTCAAGTATACACTGACTAAATACAATAATATAGTTATTAATATTAATTTTCTAGAAAACCAGTTGCAGAATTTCTCTAGCTCTGTTTAAGAAGTTGTACTTAGTATCTCACAAACAAAGACTAAGGTCAAGATAAATCATTATAAGAAGCAGTTTTCTCCTTACTATAGAAAATACTGGTGAAATAGAGTTGCTAAAGGTTATCAGAAAGAGAAATTATTTCTGATTATTAAAAAAGGCAGAGAAAAATGCAATAGCTTCCCATCCTGCACCCCTTCATTTGTATATACAAGGTTGCTGTTAGTGAATGCTTTCTTCTCTTAACACACATTTATAGCTTACTATTACCAAGTATCTTATAATGGCTTTACTAATTCCCCATGTATAATTGAACCAAATTAATGATGAGATTTCAGGAATACTCAGAAAACATTAATGGAGCTTAGAATAGGTAACATGTTGATTTATAGATGCTGGAAATCATATGTTTGGCATTCTTCTGTGAGAGAGCAAAGTATGTAAAAAAGACGTGGCCACTGTTAGGCCTATAGTGCTTCAGCATATGGCCACACACCCATTAACATATAAGCAACTACAAAGACTTGATGAGTTTAAATAGACATAGAGTTGGGTGGATATAAAATGGGAGTGATCTGGGAAAGTGTTAGAGAAGGATAAATATTATCAAAATACAACATATGCAATTCTCAAAGTTAACAAAAATCCATATTTGAAAATAATCTCCAGCCCCTTACTCTACAAGAGGCCATGCCTGGAGACCAACACTTCATAAGAGGCTGCCCAGCTTTTCCCCAGCAGCGTGCTCTTGTCTCTGTATCCTGACCCACAAATCCAGCAGAAGCTCCCTGCTCTACCAGAAGCCATGCTGGTACCCAGAATTCCATCCCACAATTCCAGCAGAAGCCCCCGGATCTACCAGAGGCCACACCAGTTCCCAGAACCCCAGAACCCTGGAGGCAATACCAGCATCCAGAAGCTCAGATGCCACATAGGCTGCCAAAACCCCAATAGAGACACTCTACTGGACCAGAGGACATGCCAGTCACCAGAACCACAGGTTACTGAAGCCAGAGCACCAGAAAGGAAATAGAAACCCAGGGAAAAAATAATTGCCCCACACCCAGGTGCATAGAGGTTAGCATAAGAACACCATCAACAATAGCCAGGGCAATATGTCACCAGTAGAGCTCAGCTATCCTACTGTAGCAAGCTCTGAATATTCCAACACAGTTGAAAGACAAGAAAAATTACCATAAAACCAAATTTATAAAGATGACTGAGGTCCTTAAAGAGGAAATGAAAAAATCCTTTAAAGAAATCTAAGAAACACAAACAATTGGAGGAAATAAGTAAATCCCTTAAAGAAATTCCAGGAAAACAAAAACAATGGGAGGAAATGAATAAATCCCTGAAAGAAAGCCAAGAAAAAACAAGTGAAGGAAATGAATACAATTGTTCAAAACCTGAAAACAGAAATAGAAGCAATAAAGAACACACAAACTGTGGGAATCCTGGAGATGGGGAATTTAGGTAACTGAACAGAAACTATGGACACAAGCATCACCAACAAAATACAAAAGATGGAAGAAATCCCGGGAGTAGAAGATATGATAGAAGACATTGATTCACCGGTCAAAGAAAATATTAAACCTAAAATATTCCTGATACAAAACTGTTGACTTTTTGCTGACCTATTCAGATCTTGTCTGCTGGACCTGAGATCTGAGGACCTCAAAGAATGGGAGAGACAAGTTTAACACCGTAGGCAGCCTTACTTCACTTGCAGTGTACTTTTATACACAAATGTCACAAAGAAAGCAGTGATCCAAAGAAGGTAGTTTGAGTTAAGAATAACATAATGAGAAAAACATTGGCTGTGGATATTAGCTGGAAAGTAAAGGATAATCATGCTATAACCACAGACTCAGAGAGGCTAAGTAACAAGAAGGGCTCAAGGGTGGTGATGCATGAATATCCCTGGGCAATGGAAATAGAATAGATTTTTTGGGTGGATTGGGAGTGGGTGGGGATGGGAATAGGAGTGATCAGGTAGGGGGAGGATGGAGAGAGCAAGTACTGTGTGAGACTACTAGAATTGGGAGGGGCCATTCTGGAGAGGTAGAAACCTAGTGCAGTGGAAAGTCCCAGAAGTCTACAAGAGTGATCTTAGTGAAGACCTTTAATAATGAGAGACATGGAGCCGGAACTGGCCATCTTATGAACCAGGCAAGGCTTCCAGTGAAAGGATTGGGATACCAACCCAGATACAAAAATTGCGACCTACAATTTGCCCTGCCTGCAAGATATGCTGGGGTAAAGGTAGTGCCAATATTGTGGGAGTGGCCAACAAATGACTGGTCTAACTTGAAAACCATGCCATGAGAGGGAGACCATGCCCAACACTACCTGGAGGGCCAGGAACTAGAGGCTAGATAGCTCAGAGACCTAGGACAGGGCCAAACATGACTGGCAAAAAAAAAAAAAAAGTCAATGAAATGATTCATAATGAAATTCTGCTATCCTCGTAGATTGATGTCTACCCCAATTGTAATCAGAAAGGCTTCATCCAGTAACTGATGGAAACAGAAGCAGAGACCCATAGTCAAATATTAGGCGAAGCTCAAGGAATCCTGCAGAAGATGGGGAAGAAGGATTGTAGGAGCCAGAGGGTCAAGGACATCTCAAGAAATCCCACAGAATCAACTAACCTAGGCTCATAGGGGCTCATGGAGTTTGAACTGACAACCAGGGAGACTGCACAGGATTGATCGAGGCCTTCTGTATATATGTTATGGTTTGCGTAGCTTGGTCTTCTTCTGGGACTCCTAACAGTGGAAGCAGGGGTTGTGTCTGACTCTTTTGCCTGCTTTGGGGATGCTTTTCCTCCTACTGGATTGCCTCATCCAGCCTTAATATGAGGGGATATGCCTCATTTTACTGCTCTTTTGTATGCCATATTTGACTGATATACCTGGGAAGGCTACCCTTTTCTGAAGGGGAAAGGAGGAGGAGTAGATCTGGAAGAGAGAGGAGATGCTAGGGGAGGGACTGGGCAGAGGGGATTGAGGAGAAACTGTGGTCAGGATGTAATATATGACAGAAGAATAAATAAAAAATAGAATAAAATAATTTTATTGGAGATCAACTAGTACAGTATGGATGGCAGAGATGTACTGAGAATGAGTACATTTGATGCTTAAAACAACCATTATTTTATTAATTACATGAGTAACATTATTAAATGCACAAGGTATTGTAAAACCAAGAAAAATGTTTGAAAGAAGTGTCTTTTAAAATAATGTAGCATCAAAAAAGGCAATGTTGAGATGAGGGTTTGTACCTAATCTTATTGTATCTTGTTATTTGGTGTTTGATTCATATCCCTAAGAGGACTGCTCTTTTCTGAAGGGAAATAGAGGAGTAGTGGATCTGAGGGAGAGGAGAGGTGGTGATGGGGTGGTAGAGTGACTCGGAGGAGTGGAGGGAGGGGAGGCTGATGTTAGGGTGCATTGTATGAGAGAAGAATCAACAAAAAGAAAAAAGAACTCTAAAAGATGATGATGTTGAAATATCTGAAGAAAGTTACATTTGAAGAAACTTCCCCACTAAGAACAAAAATCATAGTCAAGTTTAAAGTTAAAATTAAAATGTGGGGCATCTAAAGCATATTTTACCAAGTAATACTTTGTCAAAGTAATTTTCTCTCATTGCTAATACTAAAATAATATAAAATCATGATTGAGATCTTTTCTCATTCTCTCTATTATGGTATGAAAAGCTTCACTGTTTATCCTCAATTCACCCTTCTTAAGTTCTACGAATTCCAAGTCATATAGGCTAGAATCCTAGGTTGGGATCTAGTGTCAGGCTGCAACAAGAGAGTTTGTGATGACCTTCTTAATGTTGTTCATACATGCTAAGACTATCTTAAGAACACTAAAAAAATCCTGCTCCATATTTTCTATGAGGAAAACCTTGTCCTCTGCCTCATCTCTGATGTCTATCACTTTTATTATTATATACTTTATTAGTAATATCAATATTTTGCTCCTCTTGTTCAATAGCAGTTGGCCAATTTTTGCTGTCCTTAACTTTTCACATAGCTGTCTCCTGCTTTGCAGCACTCTGGGCCATGTTTCATGACCTTCATGGGTTTTCCCTCTGCTAGCCACAGTTAATCTACATTTGACTTAGTAGTGTCTCACTAGACAGAGCTTAATTAAATCAAAAGTATTCTAATCACCAGTGTTCATGTAGTACTAAGTATGGAATATTTGGGATAGATTCACTAAGAACAAATCTCCTTTTGTTCTGATTTTTGGCTTAAAACTTTTAAAATAAGTAGTCTTGATAATTATGTACATAAATACTGTATTTGCTCATTTGTACCTCTCCTTTCCTCATTCCAGATACTCCCATGTTCCTCTTTCACCACTCTCTCTCAAATTCATAACTTCTTCTTCTTTAATTACTGTTTTATCACATATACTTACATACACACACACACACACACACACACACACACACACACACACACACACA
>CABHPR010100228.1:37931-76669 GCA_902168415.1 Peromyscus melanophrys
CACACACACACACACACACACACACACACACACACACACACACACACGCACCCTGCTGAGTCTATTGAGTGTTACCCTTATGTACATGTATTTAGAGCTGATTACTTGAGACTGGATAACCTATCAGAGGGCTCATCCTAGATAAGATTGATTCTCCCTCTCTCATCAGCCTCTGATTGCCTGTAGCTCTTCATCTAGGGGTGGGGCCTTGAATTTCCCACAGCCACATCGGCATGTTGACTGGTGACAGCATCATGCTGGTGCTGCTCTGTCAACGATTGTCTTTCAGATTTACTTATATGTGTATGAGTGTTTTGCCTGCATTTATGTCTGTGAGTCACATATGTGAAGTGTCCTCAGAGGCTGAAAGAGGGTTTCAGATCCCCTGGAGCTTTAGTTATAGATAGCTGTGAGTCACCATTTCAGTGCTGGGAGCCAGACCTAGGTCTTCTGCAAGAATATTATTAAGATGCCATGGATTCATCTTTCCTTCTGGTTAGAAACAGAATCTCACAGTAATCATGCCAGTAATCTGGCTTTTGAAGTCTCTCTGCCTTCTTCTCTGAGATGCCCACTGAGCCCGTAGTGTATGGCTTCCCTTGTAGATGTATCATTTGGGCTCATGTACCTCACAGTCACCGGTGTCTTAAGGCTCTAAATCTGTCTTTAGAGTAAGATACTTCTCCATGGTCTGACTCCTTATAAACTTATCCATGCTGTGGCCCATACCTTTTATTCTCCTCTATCAAACCTCTTTATGTTTGTAAGGAGGAACCACTCTCTCACTCCTATTTTCCTTTCCCCAAAATTCTCATTCACTGTTTCTCATTCAAACTAACTGATAGCTGTTTTATTCATGAGAGACTTGTCCAGCCCCCATAGAAGATTTGAATATTTAACCTGGTTTGCATTTTATTTTACAGGTATCTCTAACTCATTAGTTTTTTTAAGATCCATTTATTATTTATGGATGTTATGCAAATGAATTTACGTGCACCACGAGCATGAAGAAGCTCACAGAGGCCAGAAGAGGGCATCAGACTCCTGGAACTGGAATTACAGGTGAATGTGAGCAACCACAGGGGTGCTGGGAACTAAGGTCCTTTGCAAGTGCAGTAAGCACTTGAAACTGCCATAACTCTGGCTCCAAATTTAGTAGTTTTTAAACATGACTTCTTATCATAGATCTATCTCCCTTCTAATCTATGGTCATATTCTTGATTTCTTGGTACACTTATTTTCATATATTTATTCCTGGTCTTAGTGATTGTACTGGCTGGTTTTGTGTGTCAACTTTACACAAGCTAGAGTCATCAGAAAGGAAGGAGTCTCAGTTGAGGAAATGCCTCTGTGAGATCCAGCTGTAAGGTATTTTTCTCAGTCAGTGATCAATGGGGGAGGGCACAGCCCATGGAGGGTAGCGTCATCACTGAGCTGGTGGTCCTGGGTTCTATAAGTAAGAAGGCTGAGCAAGCCATGAGAAGCAAGTCCAAAAGCAACACCTCTCCATGGTCTCTGCATCAGCTTCTGCCACCAGTATCCTGGCCTGTTGAGTTCCTGTCCTGACTTCTTTCAGTGATGAACAGCAATGTGGAAATGTAAGCCAAATAAACATTTTCCTCCCCAACTTGCTTTTTGGTCACAGCATTTTATAGCAGCAATAGAAACCCTAACTAAGACAGTGTTCTATTTAAAAATATATCAATTAGCTTAACAAAAAACATTTATTTGGAAAGGTGTATCATTGAAAAATAATGCTCGGTTAAAAATGTTTAGAGTTTAGATAGAGTTAATGAATGTAACATGTTTTATGTTGAATGCAGTAGTTTGTAAGACAGAATGTATGAGCTTGATTCTCATTTTCGGGATGTTAAGAATAAATTCAAACACAGGACAGTAATGACCACACTGGCCATTAGGCAATAACAATATTTGGTTAGTAAGTAGATGAGAAAGAAGGAAGAGAATTATTTTGTACTGTTTATTATTTTATCCCAGTATGAGGAACTTAGAGCAATGTTCCTGGAACCACTAAATCCCTGTCTTCCTATGCCTGACATAAAACTTGAATTTCTTACAACTGGCAGTTTGTTTTTTGCTGGACTTGGTTCCAAGCCACAGTATGACGAAAAGATATAAATCCCCGCTGTGTTCTCACTAATCTCCTTGTGCTGGTGTCTTCCTGGTCTCATAAAGGTCAACCCATGACTGCTTTGGCACTCACTTTGGCATTACCTTCTACAGTTTCTTCCTACAATTGTTAACTTTCATTAAATAAAGGTTCAGGCAATAAAGAAACATTTGATAAATTTATCTGGTTCTGGTACCTGGTTGACACATCATTGTGTTTCCTTAATAACTCACAAATGTCTAAAGGTCATCTGTGACTCATTAGAAGCCAATCCTTGTAGCTAAGAAACTATTGCTTAACCCTCATCCCAGAAGAAATCTCTGTAGTCTTCAACACAAAGCCTGTAGATTAACTATAGTTGTTTACTTACAAATTTTAACATGAAAAATTATCTCTGAAATACTTGTAGTTATGGTGAGAAAAAAAATGTATCCCTCATCCAATTCTCAATTTACCTTGGAAATTTGTTATTTATTTCAGTGTTCACCAAAAAAGGGAAGTAACCCATAGACTGTAATTGTAGTTACATTTGTAATCTTAAAGTACTTTGTAATCTTTAAAAAAAAAAAATGCTGGCCTGCCTGCATTAGACCACAGTTTGTGATTAAAGATGTTTACATGTTATCTTTTTGTGTGAAGTCAAATAATGTTACACACTCAAGTGATGCCTTTTGCAAATGTCTCTTAGGAAGAAATGGATTTTCTTTTGACTATAGGGTCTTCTAGCGTTATAATGTCCACTTCCTCTCTCCCTGGCCTCAAAATCTTATCTTCAGCTAGTTGTCTACATACCCCTGGCTATTTTGCCATGTGTTTCTATCATTTAAAGAATGATTCTCAGCCTAAGGAGTCTCTTGAAAGGAAATACTCCTATATAGACTTCTCTTTACATAAGTTCTAACTCAGTTTTCAACTCTTGCACTGATGCCCTTCATTTTATGCCTCAACCTGGTTTTTGGTTTTTTATTTTATTTTTTCTTTGTGGCATATCTACTCCTCAGAAATGTTCCTTCCACTAATAGCATGTTATATTGCCTAGGTGAATCATTCCTAAAGAAGCTGTTTCAATCACACTGCTTCACAAATGGTTGAAAGTCATGTTGGCACAAGTTGCTCATTTTATGGTGTCCACGAAAAGAGAAACATTCATGTACTACACTAGCTTCTTCCTTCTCCATCATTTATTTTAGAGTTATAGAATGATACTGCCTGCATTTAAGGTAGAGTTTAACCATTTTGTATATCTCTAGACACATCCTCACAGCAATTCACAGTTCTATGGTTTATTAATTTCCTAGATGTCCTTTAACTCAATCAAATTGACAATTAAGATTAACCCTCACAGCTCTTTGTAAGAAAGAATTCTAGTGCAAATGACTGGGTGATTCTGGCATTAAACATTTTGCATGTGAGGAAATGGAATAATGCTCCAGTACTGGGAATATATGAATGAAAACAGAAAGCTAGAAATTTAGATGCCATTTACACTTTTCACATTTTTTTAGTACATTATGGCTTTCAAACTAAATTCATATATATTGTATATTTGAATTTTCCACATTTCTGAAAGAAGCTTGTCACTATATTCATTCTCTGGACTTATATATCAATCTCATATAGGAAAAATTAGAACTATATTACTATTTCAAAACTGGATGATTTATTTTCTGTGATGTCTTATAAAAATTGTAAAATTTAGATTACTCTGCATATGTGAAGTATTGCTTATATATAAAATTGTCCTTTTAACACAAAAAGTCCAAATTAAATTTTATTTTACATTTATAGAAACTACGAAAAACATTTACATGAACCTACTTTGTATCACAACATTTAAAAAAAAAGTAGTTCTAGCCATAAATAAGATCTTACTAATTTGTATTTATGTTCCTCGAGGTAAAGAAAAATAACTTTCTACATGACTGTTAGAAAGTTTCAAAACCAGACATAATCATGTGGGTTCATTACCAGAATGATACACAGTCCATTAATTACTCTTTTTTTTTTTTCATGATGAATGTTGTTTTGGTTAATTGGAATGTAGAAAGAAAGTTAACTGTTCAGAAATATCAAACATACATGTTTGCTAACTATTCCACATATATAAGGTTTCTGATTAACATTTATTGTCCACAAATTTGCTTCCATAATTTTTACTTGTAATCTAGACAAAATTTATTTCTATTTTCATGTTTGCACAAGATTAATTTAAAAAGTAATATGATTAAAGTAAAAAGTTGAATTATTAAATGGGCAGAAAAGGCACTTTAATATATTTCTCAGATTCTACAATGGCTTTTAAATATATATAAGTATATTTAACTTTATGCTACAATAAGAAGCAATTATTTTAGAAGTTAGATTTAGGGCAGCAGTGGTGCACATCTTTAATCCCAGCGCTCAGGAGGCAGAGCCAGGCAGATCTCTGTGAGTTCGAGGCCAGCCTGATCTACAGAGTGAGATCAAGGACAGGAACTAAAACTACACAGAGAAACCTTGTCTCAAAAAAAAACAAAAATAGTTAGAATTAAAATAAATCTTCAATATTTTATAACATTTTAGAATGTGAAACTATTGTTTCAGTGACTTACAGAAAAATAAACTCACAAAATTACTATTACTTGTACTGAATACCCCAATAATTAAATAGGTCCAAATTTGGGCTAAAGCACAGTTATTTCAAATGTATAATACAATATATTTAAATAAAGTTTGTTCATTTTTTTAAAGCATCCATAGCTTTTCCTTTTTTGTGTTTTTGTTTGTTTGTTTGTTTTTCGAGACAGGGTTTCTCTGTGTAGTTTTGGTGCCTGTCCCGGATCTCGCTCTGTAGACCAGGCTGGCCTCGAACTCACAGAGATCCTCCTGGCTCTGCCTCCCGAGTGCTGGGATTAAAGGTGTGCGCCCCCGCTGCCCGGCTTATCCATAGATTTTAAATACCATCTGTTTGTGATTCAGCCCATTCCATTACTGTGAATTTTGATAATATATTTCTGTGATAAGGAGACAGAATCCATCCTGCTATGGACAGTCAAGAAAGAACAAATGTTTCTCGAGAGGAAAAAAGAAAGACCAAGTACAGATGATTTCAGAGAAAAGGGAAGCCAGGACTGTAAATGGAGGGCGCAAGAACTGAAGGCAGAAATATTACACTTCACAGGTCTCGTAGTATTAGCAATATTGTAATTCATATGTATTACAATCATTGCACATATGTGAAAACACATATAAAAGTGTAGCCATCTGGTGGTGACTAAGCCATTTTGCGATCAATCCACAGCCTGAGTCACAACATTAATAAGTAATTTATATCTTAACTGCTCATTTATGCCTGAATTCACCTTCATTAACTCTACAGGTAATTTTCACGTGGTGTAATGAAAACTCTGGTTGCAGTATTCCATTCTTTTGCTGAGTGACATTGCAAAAAAGGCAGCTAGCTGCTTCACTGGTTTTGAAGCTGTTGTATTCTGGATCATGTTTTACAAATGCATGCTTAGAAACTTAAGCAAGCAGCAGTTTCCAATTGGGAGACGTTGTTACTAAGTATCATTTTGGGTGTATTTGCAAGGCATTTTAACATTGAAATTGTCAGATGTATTTTGTTTTTGTTCTTAGTAAAGACTAATTTTTTCAAGATTTATTATTTTTAATGTGTATGGTTCTTTTGCCTGAACATACACATGTGTGTCTGGTGTCTGCAGAAGCCAGAGGTGGATGCCTTATCTCCTGGAGCTGGAGTTACAAATGGTTGTGAGCCATAATGTGGGTTTTGGGAACCCAGTCTGTATCCACTGCAAGAGTACCTGACAGAAATTAACCATTTCAGTGACCTTCATGACCCTAGGCATGAAAGTGTTCAGTGGAACAAGGGTGTCATTGCTGTATACATCCATCTGTTCTGCAGATGGAACTCCAGAAACCAAAGCAGAGAGAATATCTATGCATCCCCGCCAGCCCACACCACTAAGCCTTTGTCATTATCATTATTGTTTTACAGGCTTAGTAATGATCTTCTTGCAGAAATCTAATACATAAAATATGAATTTAATGGAATATAAGTATATGTGTGTTTGGCAAAAGGATGTGTTCTGAGTATGACATGGCAATTGAATTCATAAACTTGTAGTAGCTGTGGTTACCAATACAAGCCTTCCATAGAATTAGATGCCCACAACATTCATTTTGATAGGGAAAGGGCCTTCCCCTCTGTGAGGTACTATTGTTAATTGAAGAGTGCTGGAGGAGGGAATGCCAGTTTCTTCAGAGGTGTAGCCACTAAAAAGCATGCCATGCTTGGAAAAATCACCTCCTACCCATGCTCATGTATGCAATCATAATTCTCTCTCTCTCTCTCTCTCTCTCTCTCTCTCTCTCTCTCTCTCTCTCTCTCTCTCTCTCTCACACACACACACACACACACACACACACACACAAGCAGGAAGATGGCTTCAGAGGAAGAAGGGTTTCAGAAGGAGGAGGGGGATAAGAAAAAGAAACAGGGGGAGGAAACAATTAAAATTCACTGCATACATAAGAGCAATCAAAGAATAATATATACAGATAATATATTATCTGTAATTTATTCTCCTTGAGATGTCCATAATAAATTTCACTGATGTAGCATTATTTCTTTTATTTGGTACCTTTGATTGGTTGTGTTGGCTTTTAGCACTTTTCTTCTGAGGTTCCAGCTAGCCTTAGGTGAGAATTCTTAGAAAGCACCATGGTTGCACAATGATTTTATCTACACCTAGAAGTAACAAAACAACAAAGTCTCACTGTGAGATGCATTTCACTCCAGTTATAACCCATGTCAAAGCCTAAAGGAGTAGTATATATCATCTTATTTTCAAAGCAACCTGGATCTTTCATGCCCCTTTATGATAATCAACAAACTCTAGAAATTTCTGGCAATTGGACTTACTTGACATATTTTTTACATCTTTATGACTTGTTTGAATGAGAATTTGTTAACTTTTCTTTCTGTACATTGCTGAAAGGTAGATCTTACTCCTGATTTTTCTTATATAAAAATTGAAATTGGAGTGTAGGGTCTTCACCCAAGAGTACCAGTACCCAGTATGTGCCTAGTACCAGGAAAATACCTACTATGGCATTCTTAGCCAACTCCCAGTACACATAATCAACAGGACTCTTGATACAGAGGAATGATCACCGATTCCATGCTCCACAAAGACTTTACCCTGTAACTTCTTCATTGCTCTCTGACCAATCTTCTAGTCTCTACTAAGACTTAGAATTAAGAGAAATAATATCTCATGCCAATTCTGATGTTGCTCAGTCCTACTAGAAAAGTGTGTTCTTATCACAATTTTGGGACACTCTCCCTTTAGCATTCTGGAAAGGAATTCAAAGATAACATACGTGTGATTCTATCTAGAACTTTTAGATGGTGAGGAATACTTTCTGTGGAGTTTCTGTGTAAGTGACTTAACTATTTAAAACCAATAGAAAGGACCCGGTGTCATTTGATGCTTTACACACAGGAATAAACACACACACACACACACACACACACACACACACACACACACACACATACACACACACACCAGTGGAAATCATCTGTTCACCATTCAACCCACATATAACTGAGACTGTCCCAGAGCATGAGGCATCTTACAGTTTCAGCCTTCATGGTTTGCAAGACATTTGGGTCCTATGTACGCATTAAAGAATTGAAGAGCACTGATTTTCACAGATACTATTCCAAATCACAGTTCAACTGAATAGAAGAGCAGAATCAGAGACACAGGAGAGTGCCATTTGACCCCGTTTGTCTTCTAAACCATTTCTCGTTAAATAAGACCTGTTTAATTAGTAGCATGTTGTTGTTATATCATGCCCATCTCATGTTTGAGAAACAAACATGGATTATTTTTATAATCAGAAAAATCTCTTTGTATAATTTGTTTTTATTCAAATGAAAGTACATGTGGAATCCATAAAAGAACACAAAGGAGAAATCAAGATTCTTCTAATCATGGAATAATTGTAATTACTCATTAATTTTAATTATGGAATTATCAGTGAATGAAAGTAGTAAGGGTAGTTCAGTCTAAGAATCTCTAAGCCTATTAGCCTCATTTGGTTTAATCTGTGTGTGTGTGTGTGTGTGTGTGTGTGTGTGTGTGTGTGTGTGTTTAATTACAGAGCTAACCTACCTAGACATGCCTAGCCCAGCCCTTCTAGGAGGGTTTGTACCTAGTCTTATGGTATCTAGTTATGCCATATATTTTGGCCGATATCCCTGGGAGGCCTGCTCTTTTCTGAAGGGAAATGGTGGAGGAGTGGATCTGATGGAGAGGGTAAGTGGTGGGGTGAACCAGGAGGAGTGGAAGGAGAGGAGACTATGATCAGAATGTACTATATGAGAGAAGAATAAATAAAAGGAAAAAAAGTTTTGAAAATTGCCAAAAATAATAAGCCTTGGAGAGAATGACAAGGATCTTGGGTGTAAGTTACTTTTTTAAAAAAGCTTCCTTTTATTTTTAAGAATTGCATCCATTATTACTATACTTACATCATGACATCTTGCATAACTGGATTCATCCACCATGCAGCTCCACCCTGCATGTCATTGGAATGACTTACACCTTAAGGCCTACTGGAACTTGTAGCAGCTCCAAGACATGGCTGCTTCCTCCAAGCATGTGTGACCCTTGTATTAAAAAAAAAATGGAAGAAGCTGATCAATGCAGAGCTAGTGGCAGCCCAGCAGAAGGGAGAGCTAGCAGAAAGGTAAACACAGAAGTATCCAGTGGGGAAAATCTCACACTGAAATATGCAGAATAACACGGCAGTCTGAATTGAAAATAGCTGAGCTGGAAGAATGGTATCGTAAGATGTAAATGATGTCTCTTGTTTTTCTTTGTAAAAGTTTGGTACTGTGACGGGGAGCCATCTTGAAAATGGCTCATACTATCTTGTACTTTAGGAGTTAAAACTTTATCTTCCAATTCCTTAAAATTCACAAGTCTTGTCATGTAATCCAAGCCACCATTTTCCCTGGGACCCAGGGTAGCCTCAGTTAAATATGGATGAAGCAAACTTATTGAAAACTGTATGCGGTGGGAGTTGGGCCAGAAGGGGTGAGTGAGCCTTTCTCTTTAAAAAACCACTAAAGAGGGTTGTATCAGAAATACAAAGCTACATGCAGGGACTGGTCCTGGGACTCCACAGGCATGGGTGTTGGAGAGGAGTGCACAGGATCAGCTCAACCTTTTGGGCTCAATTAACTTTGTTGCCCCACCCTTCACACAGGCAGGCCTGACAGGAGTTTGCATCAGCCCTGCACTGAAAATACACCACCGAGCTGACATACTTGCAGTAAACACTAACAAGGAAGTTTGGTTCTGGGCTACCTTGTACTACTGAGCCAAGAAACAAATTTCCAGCCAACTCTACTCTCAGACGCTCACATTCATAGACCTGACTGGCACGCAACATTACCGTAGGAAGCAGGGCCTCTGTTCCCAGGCTGTGTTCCCTTCAAGGGGAGCCTCCCAACACAGAGACAGAAAGGAGGGATGCTAGCAGAGCTAGGTAGTGCACGCTCTTCCCTAAGCGGTCACGCCAGTGAAGACTGTGATTCCTAAATCATTCAAACAAGCAAACAAACAAGTGGGGAAAGCATCTTTTATTAAAAACCATTTTGAAATATTTGCTGATTGGCTGATTATTTCATGGTGTTTGTCTGTGTGTGTGATTTCCTTTTAATATAATTTGTGTTATAATTTTTTCTTTATTATTCTTTTGTTGTTTCTTCCTATTCTAATAAGGAAGTCCTTCTCTCTCTCTCTCTCTCTCTCTCTCTCTCTCTCTCTCTCTCTCTCTCTCTCTCTCTCTCTCTCTCTCTCTCACACACACACACACACACATCATTTCTCCCTTTTACTTTGTCAATATTGTATCCTTGCCTTTCTGCTTCTGACTTTATTCTCATATGTTTCTTTGCTTCTCATCTTTGACTCTTTTTGAATATTTTCTGGTTTGTGTCCTCTCTGTCCTCACCACTCACGTTGTAGCTGCTGCTGGAGGCATTGCCGCCATAGTCACTTCGTCGACTCCTTTATTTCCCTGTCCACCTCACTGCTGTTGGCTTCAGTTGCAGCTCTTTGTTTCCTCCTTTTGAAATGACGCTGGTGATCTCAGCACATGACCACGTCGTGGAGATGCTCTGACACTAAACTATAATCCCAGACCAGCTAGAGTCATCATACATTGGTGTACATACAACTCATCCCACTTAAATTTCAGCGACTACTGTAAATAAAAGAATAAGAGAGAAGAAAAAACTCATTTCCTGGAACTCATCTACAATATATCTGTGAGATATGCTAGAAGTAATTCTATTTTGTGATTCTTACACAGAAAGTAGGACCATCTGCCCACAACAAAGCTTAAATTGTATCAAAATATACTCTCCCCACTAAGAAGAATATAATTTTAAATAATTGGAGGTTTATTCAACACTTCGTAATGCCTGGATACCCTAGGGCACATTACTAAAAGAAGTCTGATACCTACAATGGGTTTCACATAAAAGTAGAAGGGCTATCCACCACAACATATGCATAAATATAAAAATAGAAACATACAAATAATGACAGAACAGACAACATGACTCCCTTAAAAGTTGACAAATAGCCAGAGATGCTGAAGGAGTAAAAAATAAATTTATAAAATAAAAAAGAAATATAAAAACAACTTGCAATAAGATTTTTTTTAATTCTTTCATACAATATATTTTGATCATATGATGATGAACTTTAAGAAAATACAAAAACAACTATATGAATTAAGAAAGAACATGCCAGATATGTGTAAGAAGTTTGATAAACAGAGATTTTGAAAAAAAAAGGAAATTTAAAGTTCTGCATTTCAGAAAATGTCCATGGGAAAGCCTTATCAATAAATCAGATCAAACAAAAGATAAATTTTGGTGTTTAAAGATATGGTTGATTAATCGCAGCATTCAAACATCAGAAAAGAGAAATCAAAAGAATTATGAATAGAAAATATAAATCTTCTGAACATGGCTGAGGGACCAGGGTTACATAAAATTGGTGTAGGAGATGCTGCGGAAGTGTAAACTAAGGGCATGTTCAATGTATGCTCTGAATATACTTACATAAGAACGAGTATAAAGTATAAACTGAAGACTTATTTGGGAAAAATACAAAAATTTCCCCTTCTTTCAAAAGATTTGGATGTTTACTCAAGTAAAGGAGACATCTGGAACCCCAAGAAAATATAACCAGTAAAGTACCTACCCATGCTGCAATACAGGTAAAATCCCAAGAGGACTGAAGAAACAAAGAATACTGAAGTGTTCAAGACATGTACCTTGACCTGTAATGCAAACCAATCAGAATGACAGCAGATCTCAATAGAAACTCAAAGTCAGAACATCATTGAATGAAATAACTACTAATCAAGATTACCATATCCAAGAAATCTATCTTTCTGAATTAAAAGAGATAACTAAGAATTATCAAGCTCAAAATAAATTCAATGAAGTCAAGATAACTATACAGCATTCAAATAAAAATAGGTGAATTCTCAGCAGAAAAAAAATGGAAGATAACAAACTGTGTGGTTGATAAGCAAATGAGAATTGGAAAAAACCTTAATTAGAAAACATCAAAATGAAGCCAGGCGTGGTGGAACACACCTATCATCCCAATACTTGGCAGACAGAAGCAAGAAGATGAGAAATTCAACAACTGCCTTAGCTACAAAGTGAGTTGGAAGCTGTGCTGACCAATAGGAGACCCTGCTTTATTTGCAGCTTGTAAGAAGCACCATTCATGGGCACACACAGGAAATGAAGACATTGTCTTCTGATCAACTGAAAAGCAGAAGAAAGCAGGAGCAGCTTTACTCATAACCTTTAGAGCAAAGTCAAGTGCCATTACATATTGAAAGAAACAACAGCACATTAAGAAGAAAAATGATAGCAAATAGGTATGCAATGAATGGTGGTGCAACCAGTTCCACAGAACAACAGTTTTATATGTGAACACCACCACACAAATACAATTAATCATATGGATTCCTTACCATTGACACCGAAACATTGACAATGCTATTTCAGAGTTAAACTACATTATGAACCAAATGACCTTACTAGGTAAGTATGGAGATAATATGACAACCAACAACAGCAGAATACACCTATCAGAAATCCAGAGATTTCTCTAAAATGGAGCACATTTTAGACAGAAAGCCAAATACCAAAAAAAAAAAAAAAACCCACAAAGAATGAAACTAGAAATTAAGAAGAGAAATTATAGGAAGTATTTGAACATATAGAGATAAAACAGCAACTTTTGAAATGATCAGTAGGTCACTGAAGACATCAAAGGGGCATTAAATATGATACCCACAAGTAGTGAAATTAATACTCACAGGTAAAAAGAAATAAAATCATGAAATTAGCAGGTAAATGGAAAAACTGGAGAATATTATACTGAATGTGAGTAATCAAGACCCATAAAGACAAATACCAACATGTTCTCTCTTATTTGTAGATACTAATTTTAAATCTTTAGATTTTAATACACAACTTGAGGAAACAGAAGAAGAAAAGAAAAAGGAACATTGGGGATAAGACAGGAGAAGGAGCTCTAGAGAGGGTAGGAGATGTGTAGCTTAAGTTTTCCTGCCTGGCCCATGGTCAGGATAAATCTCTTTCACCCGCCAGTCCCACAGCCGCTCAGACCCATCCAAGTAAACACAGAGACTTATATTGTTTACAAACTGTATGGCCGTGGCAGGCTTCTTGCTAACTGTTCTTATATCTTAAATTAATCCATTTCTATAATTCTGTTCCTTGCCACATGGCTCGTGGCTTACCAGCATCTTCACATGCTGTTTGTCATGGTGGCGGCTGGCAGTGTCTCCTCAGCCTTTCACTTCCCAGAATTCTCTCCTCCTTGTCCCGCCTATACTTCTTCCTGCCTGACCACTGGCCAATCAGTGTTTTATTAGCAACACATTTGCCATACAGAACATCCCACAGCAGAGATGGGATGATGCAGGTGCTTTGAAAAGTACAATGGGGAAACTGGGGGACTTTAACTGGGAGGAGAGAGAAGGGAAACATGAGGAGAGAGGAAGGGAGAAGAGATAAATAACACTAAGAATGTATATTCTTTACATTTCTATCTTAGTGATGAAATTCCATAACCAAGGCAACTTATAGAAAAAGGGTTTATTAGGGTTTGTAATTCAAAAGGCAAAACAGTCACTGATGGTGGAGCACAGGTAAGAGTCATAGGGGATGGAACTCAAGCAGGAAGCAAAGAAAGCTCACTGGGAATGACGCAAGTCTTTGAAGCTTCAAAGCCTTACCCCAGTGACTTATTTCTTTCATCAAAACCACATCTCTTAGACCTACACAATCAGAACCACCAACTGGAAACTGAATGTTCAGATGCCAGAGCCTGTGGAGGAAATTACCATTCAAACCACCACAGGGTTTAGATAAATAATACATATAATACATGTATGCGTGTGTATATACATATATGTGTGTGCACATATGTATTTAATGGAGTTACATTACATGAGTCATGGTACGTCCATCAAGAGCCATGAACTAGCTAGTAAAAATACCAGCATCAGTCATGGGAAACCTTCACTCAAGTTTTTGGTTGGAACAATATGGGCTATTGTCATTGCAGGGATGACTTTCAGATGTTGGAAAAAGACTGGTATTTCTGAAGACACTATGTTCTTTGTATACAGAACTTGAACAAATTGATCTGGAACTAAATCTGGTAGCCTTCTATCTGAGGACTATCACTCAGAGTATAGGAAGGTATTATGCAAGTTGTCAAGTGAGGAAAACAAGTCAGTTGTCCTACCCAGATGGACAGCGCATAAACCAAAATAACAACTGGTTCAGCAAGATATACCCAACAATTCAATAGTGACACTCTCTTCTTGGGATTAACCAACAGCTGTCTAATTAGACATAAGGCACATCTGGCAGTGAAACCTAGCAAAGCCCTGATGATGATTCGAGAGGTCATAGACCCTAGAGGAGAGCCTAGAACTACCATTTTCCTAACATAATATAATTGTATTCTAAATATTCATCTTTATACTCACTTATAAGTATAGTTTCACCCTTGACCAAAGAAGAATCTTACTGTAACAGATGAGACTATTACAGAGATCCACACCTGATCAGAATGCAGAGAACTAACCATAAGATGCCTAACCCCAGTTGGTACATCTTTAATATAACCCATTACTAAACCCAAGGCTCAGGGAAAATCACAGAAAAGCAACAGAAAGACTGTGAGTGGCAGAGGACCAGAACATCTCCTGCTTCTAGACATGACAGGAACATTAGCCACAAAATCTCAAAGATATGATTGCCTGAACAGGACCTACATGATGATACCACCAGTAGACACGCTGAGATTGGGAAATGTCCACAAGGTGCAACCCCTAGATGAAAAGCTATAGGTGGTCAGTGGGTGCTGAGAGAGAATCAGTATCCTCCAAAGAGGAGCTCCTGCATAGGTTATTCAGTTTCAAGTGGTCAGAACAGGACACATGTTCATACAATCAATGATAAATAGACTAAATAAGTTGTATATTCATTGAATAAAGCACTCTTTAGGAGAGCCAGCTCCAAGACAGCACCCAGGATATGTTAAAAAAAAAATCCATGAATGCAGCGAGGGCTAGACCTTTTCTATCTGGGGGAAAATAAGGAAACACACATTTTCTGATGGTAACTTTCTCTTTTAGTTTATCTTAAAAAATCATCTCTGCCAAGGTTGGATAAAGAACAGGGACAAATAGCCAATGGAAACACATGAACTATGAACCAATGGCTGAGGGGCCCCCAACTGGACCAGGCCCTCTGAATAGGTGAGACAGTTGATTGGCTTGATCTGTTTGGGAGGCATCCAGGCAGTTGGACCGGGTCCTGTGCTCAGTGCATGAGTTAGCTGTTTGAAACCTGGGGCTTAGCAGAGACACTTGGCTCAGCCTGGGAGGAGGGGACTAGACCTGCCTGGACTGAGTCTACCAGGTTGATCTCAATCCTCAGGGGAGTCTTTGCCCTGGAGGAGATAGGAATGGGGGGTGGGCTGGGGGGAAGGGGAGGGGGCGGGAGGGGGAGAACAAGGGAATCCGAGGTTGATATGCAGAATTAAATTATATTGTAAAATAAAATTTTAAAAAAATCGTCTCTGAAAATCTCCCTTGATCTCTCTCCTCTCTCCTCAGCTCCCTCTGCACACCCACACACGCACTCTACCACACACTGACTCTTCTTTACACAGCAGCTCCCTACATAGCTCTACACAGGTCCCCTCACAGCCAAACTCTGCCCAAATGTAAGTTATATTTTCAGAGTCACAAAGCATTTCTTGAGTAAACAATCAGAGACAGATACGCGGAAGGAATCACACAGTTTCTCTCAGGCTAGGAAGGTCAGATTGACCTGTCAGTGAGTAATGTTTGGCCAAGCAGGTAGCCTGAGTAGTTAGCATTCCCAGACAGAGAATGACATTGAAATTCATGACTTAACAATAACAGTTTGTTGACTGAACCTTGAGTGGTTGGGATATGCGCAGAAAGAGAACTACTGCAGGGGGTTATTTCTACCAAAGTTGCTTCATGTCTGACTTTGATTCAGCAATAAACATCTGGGAATTTATCTTTGTATATTCTCTGCAAGGGTAGCTAGTCTGTTTTTGAACTGATTCTGAAGTCTAAAATTAGCTGTCTTTGTGACTGAGAATACTGTTCCTTTCCTGTGTCAGTTAAGAAAAATATTCTAGTATTATTTCTATTCATCAGAAAATATACAGCTTAAATAGAAATCATCTTCCTAACCCTCCATAGCTATAAGTGTGCCCAATAGACGGAATATTATCACTAGATAAATATACAAGCAGTGGAGAGAATACTCATAGCTGTTTTTAGGAAAGAAATGCAGTGGCACATGAGAGAAATTACAAACAGAAGCAACCGGTCATTTACAGTCAGTAACCTCATGGCTTTATCAAGTGGGGCTCCCCGTCTGGTGGGTCGACCTGTTAAATGCTAGTTGTCACCTGCTGTATACTCCCATGGCCCTCTGCAATTGAAGAAGGGAAAGGCTATAAATCTGGGAGAAGGAGGGAGAAAGGGGAGAAGTTGAAGAGGTGGGAATGATATAGAAGCATTGCTCATGTGTGAAGTTCCTAAAATATAGTTTAAAGTAACAGCAAAAGTAATACTCCTATGAACTAGAAGGTCATAGTAGGGTTATACTGAACAAAATGTTTGCAAACTAAATTCAACAACACATTTAAAAAAATATACTCTATGATTCACTTGGTTTCATTACAAAGAAGCAGAGGTGTTTCAACATGTCAAAACTAATGGATGCAATAAAGCTGCGATAGTTAGTGTTAATTATCAACTTGACGGACTCTAGAATTACCCAGGTAATGGGCCTCTGGGCACGACTGTGTGAACTTATTTTAGCTATGCTAATTGATGGGGGATACATTGTAGCATGAGTCTTAGAGAGTCTTATTAATAAAATCAAACCTTGAGCCAGGTATTGGGGTGAACACTGGAAGGTCAGAGAGACAGAATAAGCCACAGCTAACCTCACCTCGCCAGATCCTCAGCTGATCTTGCTTCCTCAGACTGGAGGCCTCTGAGTCCTCATCCAGAATGGGTCTCAGCTGAACTGCTGCTAGAAGCCTGAAAGCTTAACCAGCCACATGCTTCTCCAGGCCAAAGGCCTCTCCAGGGCAAATGCCTCTAGTTTCTGGTCCTCACACCTTATATACCTTTCTGCTTTCTACCATCACTCCCTGGGATTGAAGGCGTGCTTTCTGGGATTAAAGGCGTGGATCACCATGCTTGGGTGTATCCTTGAACACATGGATTTCTGCCTCTAGAATGCTAGGATTAAAGGCGTATGCTGCCACTGCCTATCCTCATGTTTAATATTGTGGCTGTTCTGTCTCTGACCCCAGATAAGTTTATTAAGGTACACAATATTTTGGGGAACACAATACCTCCACAATACATCTTGACTATGGTAGGACTGTTCCATGAGCATAAGATCCTGGACTGCATAAAGGTAGAGAAATCAAGCTACTCACATGCTCACCTTTGTACTTCCCCGTTTCCTCTTTGTGGGTGTGTTGTGTCCAGTATTTTGAAGGTTTTTCTTCTACTTAAGAAGTTTTGGGTTTTGTTTTTTTATTTAATTTTTTTTTCATTTTACATACCAACCCCTGTTCCCCCTCCCTCCCTTTCTCCTACTCCCCCTCACCTCTCCCCCATCCCACCCCTATCCCCTCCTCATAGTGAGCAGTCAACACAGGCTGGCATACCAAACTGGGGCAGGAACAAGCCCCTCCCCCTTGCATCATGGCTGAGTAAGGCATTGCACCATAGGGAATGGGTTCTAAAAAGCCAGTTCCTGGTGGATCATTTTTTGATGTGTTCTTGGATTCAGTTGCCAATATTTTATTGAGTATTTTTGCATCAATGTTCATTTCTTTTTTTTAATTTATTTTATTTTATTTTACAATATAATTCAACTTTACATATCAGCCATAGATTCCCCCGTTCTCCCTCCTCCCGCCCCGCCCCCTCCCCCCGCCCACCCCCCATTTCCATCTCCTCCAGGGCAAAGACTCCCCCGAGGATTGAGATCAACCTGGTGGACTCAGCCCAGGCAGGTCTAGTCCCCTCCTCCCAGGCTGAGCCAAGGGTCTCTACTAAGCCCCAGGTTTCAAACAGCCAATTCATGCACTGAGCACAGGACCTGGTCCAACTGCCTGGATGCCTCCTAAACAGATCAAGCCAATCAACTGTCTCACCCATTCAGAGGGCCTGATCCAGTTGGGGGCCCCTCAGCCATTGGCTCACAGTTCATGTGTTTCCATTCGTTTGGCCACTTGTCCCTGTATTCCATCCATCCCTGGTCCCAACAACTCTTGCTCACATAAACCCTCCTCCTTCTCACCAATTGGACTCCCGGAGCTCCACCCGGGGCCTGACCGTGGATATCTGCATCTAGTTCCCTCAGTCACTGGATGGGGTTACTGGATCAAGAACAGAGAGGGAACACAAGGAATGTTCATGATAAATGAAGACCACATGAGAATAGGAAGAAGCAAAGAGCTGGAGAGGCCCACAGAAATCCACAAAGATGCCCCCACAATAGACTGCTGGCAATAGTCAAGAAATAGCCCGATCTGACCTACCCTGGTGATAGGACGGCCAAACACCCTAATTGTCGTGCCAGAAATTTTTGCATCAATGTTCATAAGGGACATTGGTCTGTAGTTCTCTTTCTTTGTTGCATCTTTGTGTGGTTTGGGTATCAGGGTAACTGTAGCCTCATAAAAAGAGTTTGGTAATGTTCCTTCTGTTTCTATTGTGTGGAACAATTTGAAGAGAATTGAAATTAGCTCTTCTTTGAAATTCTGGTAGAATTCTGTGAGTGACTAAAGGAAGCAGATGCAGAAATCCATGGCCGCGTCCCAGGCAGAGCTGCAGGAGTCCAATCGAGGAGAGAGAGGAGTGATATTATGAGCAAGAGATATCGAGACCATGATTGGAAAAAGTACAGGGACAACTAGCCAAACTAGTGGAAACACATGAACTGTGGACCAATAGCTGAGGAGCCTCCATGGTACTGGACTAGACCCTCTGGATAAGCAAGACAGTTGTTTAGCTTGAACTGTTTAGGGGGCCCCCAGGCAGTGGGATCAGGACCTGTCCCTGGTGCATGAGCTGGCTTTTTGGAGCCTAGTGCCTATGGAGAGACACTTTGTGCAGCGTTGGTGCAGGGAGGAGGGGCTTTGACCTGCTTCATCTGAATGTACCAGGCTCTGCTCACTCCCCATGGAAGACCTTGCCTTGGAGGAGGTGGGAATGGGGGTTGGGTTGAGGGGGAATGCTGGAGGGCGGGAGGAGGGAGGACAGGGGAATCTGTGGTTGGTGTGTAAAATGAAGAGGAAATCTCTTAATAAAAAAAGAAAAAAGAAAAAAAAAGCCAGTTCCTATAGCTGGAATAATTCCTCGTCTCATTGCCAGGGGACTCACATTTTTAAGAAGAATTTTTTTTAAAATATAACCAGGCATATTAGACATTTAAAGAGTTAATCTTACCTGGTGAAATGAAATACCCCATTCAGTCTGTTTCATTTCTCTACATTAGAAAGGAAAACACGTGACTGCAGTCACTTTACTAGTCCGCACTTCCTAAAGAAATTAATGAGCACAAAATAAATAGCCCACTAACAAAGATCCACAAAAGCACAGGAGCCTGCAACAGGAGCTGACCTGGACTGGGAGTCTGTGGAACAAGCAATTCACACTAAGCCTGTGAAGGGTGAAAGTAAGTTCCATGGTAAGATGACAGTATTTACATTGCTAAGATTACAAGGGCCAGTGACAGATCAGAGCCTCAGGCTGTGAAATATACAGGGACACTGAGGGACTTCCAGCAATCTTGAGAAAAGAAACTGGTCAAGTGAGAAGTAATACAGAAAAACACACCATGTTGATGACTAGAAAAGTCAGTTCAAATGAATTCCCACATGTGCCCATGGTTAAGAAGAGTGAGGTCACAATTACCTAAACTTCAGGCCTGAAAGTAAGTGTTACAGGGAGCAGAAGAAATATATGCAATCCACTCTTTACAAGCCCACTGAAACAAGAGTAAAGGCTGTTACTTTGGAAAGTCTGGACACGGAGTGTATGAAAATCCAGAGTGACCTGAAATATTTTCTAGATCCTGGACAGTTTTGGTGTCTATGAGGGAAGATGAAGGGAAAAGACATCACTGATCTGTGTGGGGATATTTTGACTCAAAGTTAGTACTGAATCACAATTTAAAAAAAAAACAGGGAGTGAAGTTGAAAGAGAGATTTACAGAGTACATGGGGTGGTTTGAAGGGAGGAAACAGAAAGGGAATGATTTTAAAAAATGTGAACTATACTAGATCATTGCTGATAATGTCTTCCCATTATCAGTAAGCCAGAAAAAAATGAAACAAATTATATGTTTAAAAAAAGATTTTGAGAACTCAAATGTATACACGGTATACAAAATGAGCTACCACACATTTAATTTACAATATAAGCCATTTCTATGTGTTCCAAAATGATGATGAGTGAGCGCATACTTTTTGAAGTATCTAAACAATGTAGAACTTGGTGACTCCTTGAGAAACGATGTTTTGTGCAAGGAGCAGAGTGTGTTGAAAACTTAATGAAACGAAGCATCTAACAAATGATGGGTTGAGTGAGCTAAGTAGACCAGGTATGCAATTCATTATTGTGTTTGTATTTTCTTATTGAAAAAATGTGAAAATTGATTTGAAGAAAAAAACGGCATAATGAAATTGCTCTACATTTTGTAACTTCCGGGGTGTTTGTGTGCTTATTTCTACATAGTCACAACTCTGTTACCCTAATTCATGTCCAACATACATAAAAGTTATAAGCAGGAAATAGCAAAATAACAGATGGTACACAGCAAAAAAGAAAAAGAAAAAAATTGAGCTGGATCTGTTTTTCCACATTTCCTTTTTGAGGACAGAGGAATAGATATGTGTAGAAAGATAGTAAGAATTCTCCAACCTTTGCAAGTACACAGCCAGGATACCAGTAAAATTCTTTAGCTTATGTGTTCGGCTTTCTAGAGACAAGGTGGAAACAATGAAACTACAGTAACCCCCCAGGGCCACTCTTCCCTTGTTATATCCTTAATGAATTTGTCAGGGAGAATTGCTTTGACATATCTTCTATCAATGTCTTGTCTAGCTCTGTATCCCTCACACTGCTTAATTCAACCAGGACTTCTTCTTTGATTACTTTCAGTCATGGCTTCTTCCCCAATGATGTTGCTTCTCATTACTCTGCTGATGTCATCAATGCTCACTGAAGGAAGGGTAAGTTTAAAATGATAATCATCTCAGATCTACCTGACAGCTATGTGAGATGGTACACTATTTGAGAGTACAGGAATCCAGAGCATCTGATAGATGACAGCATTCTCAAGGGGTCTTGGATCACTTAACAGGGCTATGGAGATGAGAGAGTAAGTTTGCACTCTTCAACACTGGAAGCTCTACTATCCACCAGTGACATGTAGAAACTGGACACTAAGGGAGGTGCACTACAAGTATATGGTATGTACCAGACATCAAAGATTAAGGGGATTGAGATACTTGTCAGTCCGAACAGCATTAACAGTTGAGTTTAGATATAAAGCTTGTCTTCAATTGCAGTACTACCACTGTAAAATGTAAGGAAGCAGCAGAAGAAGCCAAAAGCCAGCAAAGGACCTTATGTCAAATATAGCTGACCCTGAGGACAAACAGCCAAAATTATCTATTAACTTCTATATCATGTGAAATCTGCCTCAATCACAAGAGATAAATAACCCCTCCTTCTTCTTCATCATACAGATGGCTCCTAATCAGGTTTAAGGACATGTTGTTCATTCAAAATGAACTCTTAAAAGTTGCTATATTTTATATATTCATATTAATAATTTTTAAAATGTCATCCCTCCAAAAAACACATCTCTTGAGAAGAGTTTTCATATACAAAACAAGATAGAATAAGAAGTAGAAAATTACATTACTTTTTCTGTTAAGAGAACTCATTTTGAGTTTTGAAATGAATTTATTTTATACTTGGTTTTGGGTGTAATAGGAATACTATGGGATGACAACTTTGGCTTAGATAAAATAAAGTGATTCATTATTAAAGATGTCTAGCAATTATATTTTTCCTATGAAGAAGTGATAAGTCTATTTGATCTATTTGTTCAAGCACTATTAATGGGAACTATTCATGGGAACATAAAACAGGTGATAAACATGCACATAGAGTAGATAATAGTGATATTCTATGGTGGGGTATAAGAGGACAAAAGTCTGAGATTATAAAAAATCAATCTTTATTCATGATGAATTTAATAATTCAACTCCAAATATCAGAGAAAATATATAATTACACTGACTGTTTACATATGCTTAAAGCATTGCTCTTACCCATAGACCCCCACTGTTGTGGAAAATCAACCTTAGATCTTGGTCAGAAAAGTCACAAACATTTTTCCACTCCTGCATTTGATCCCCAAATACACACACATCTCCAAGATAATGTGTCAATTTGAACCAGTGCTTATAGCTCATCAGTTCCTTTCTATCATTAACCTGAACAAACTGAGAAACAGTCACTTCACTAGATCAAGTTACTATCCTCAAGTAGCCTGGAAGACTTTTTGTGTTAGTATCTGAAAACTACGTGCTAAGCAGACCTAGAGAATGTTCTCCAAATCTGTGAAACTGTCCTGGTAAATACGGAGTGGGATGCCTGCTTTTGCACTGAGTCAAATCCTCTCTAACTGCAGTTAACAAGGAGCCAATGTTGTCTTTGTGATGTTGGATGAGTCATGGGCTCACAACCTCTTTCCATCTTACTGCATCTTGTGCATATACATATGGATAGATCTTATGTTTCTTACTATAAATCTTATTATAATAAATTACTTCTAACTCAGGTCCTGACTCAGACTCAGAAAGAACCCATCATATCTGCTGATCACAAGACAAATGTCAAGACTGGCTTGGACAAGGTTGATGGCCAAGGTAAAGGAAATACAGAAGCCTTGGAGAGAATTCACCTTGTCTCCCATCAATATCAAACATTGTCTGAAGACTTGGCAATGCTAATAACCACATGTTAGACCTCATGTCTGCAGTATTGACTGCCCTGAGAAAACTCTATATCGTGTGGCTCCACTAAACTTCAGCAGCATGGCTGATAGGCGTCAAGGAAGCAGAGCTATGCACTAACAAGACAATTTTATAGATCATCTTCTACAATGTTGACAAATTCTTGAATTTATCAGAAAATGTGTTGAATTCTAAATATAGTTAACCTTGGGCCTTCTGGTGTCTTACCTACTATGTGTCTTATTGGCCTCTCTTTCAAGTCCTACATTCTCTTTAGATAACCACCCAAACACAAGGAGAGTGGAGACTGTAAATGAACACAACAAACTAGTCTCTCCTCCTTCTAGTAAAATGCTAAAAATGCCCAAAGGTGGCAAAGAACATGTTCTGAACCAGGTGTAGGAGGAGCAGGTAGCTAGTAATTAGCATCACTTCATAACTGTTGGCATAACCTGCCCTTGCTTAAATGCACATGTTATTCATAGCAGAATTCCTGGTAAAATCATCATGGGCTACTCACTTTTCCTCACTGTAGTCTAATCAAAAGTGAATGGAAATGTTCTATGCTTCAAACTAAGAACATTTTTGGTTATAATATATAAACATCATAGTTTTTCCCTTTAACATCTTTGATCATTTCATACAAGTTATGATACATTTTGATCACACTCACACTGCAGACTCATTGATTTCCCTCTATCTCCCATGAACTATAAGTCACTTCCCAACAAGTCACTCTCACGCTTCATGTCTTTTTGCTTTGTTGTTCTGGAGCTCACTGGATTTAACCAAAACTACACATACTATCATATATATTATCCATAAACTAAGGCAAATCATCAGGGGCTAAACTACAGAAAGATAATGACTCCCCCAGTCCCAGAAGCTCTCAACTGCTGATGCCTTCCTAAGGAAGGCCTGGGTCCTGTAAGACTATCTACCATCTATGACTGAATGTTGACAAGCCCAATCTTATCCAGGCCCTGTTCAGGCAGTCCTATGTCTATTTGTCTATGTGGAAAAGAAAAGTAAGTCTGAATTCCTTCAAGTCAATTAGGTTCTTATAAACCTCAGATCGGGGGCTGGTGAAGAACTTGTTCTTGAAGATTAGACTTTGTAAACAGAACAGCCTTCACTCTCTTGCAGTACAAATGGCTGCTCCTGCACCACCACCACCTTCTCCTGGAGTTCTTGTAGGGTTATTTCCCCCTAAATCTTCACTGTGCATACCAGGTAGAGCACTTGAAGGAAAGCTTTGAAAGTGTTGAGGTCTTCCTCAGAGAATGGATCTCCTTGACACTCTTATCACAGAAGTCCTCAAAGCAGATGAAGGATTCATAGTCTGCTACTGCTTTCCATGGAGCTCTTGATGGTGGGCCCTTGCCATTTGAATTTGTTATTGTATGTATTTTGTGTCCAATTCTTAGACAGTGATTAACCTTGATTTTTTTAGTTTGTTTTAAGTTTTTTATTTGGCAGGGCAGAGTATCAACTACCAAGCTTTATTATACAGTAGATGACTGAGCTCTGATTTAGTTTTATATTTTAAATTGCAGACTCAAATGCATTTATAAATTCTTAACATAGATATACATATGTCATATTATGACAGGAAATATACTAGCAATGTGAAAAATCAAATATTTTATACCTGCTAATATTGGCTTTCTTCAAATAACTATGGCTCAATACAAATCTTATCACAGGAAACACTTCTCATTCTAAAACATGACTCACACTCTATTCAGAATGTAAACATCTTTTGACTTTTTTCTAAATACACTTCAGCCATACAACTTTCCAGTTCAATAACATCAGGCTAATCAGTAGCCCTGTTTTTACTGAAATTATATGATTTTCCTGTCTTCTCTGAGTGAATGAGCTACATCAATTTTTTCACATGAATATATATCATTATCTATTCCAGTATAAATTCTCTGTTGTTTAAAACTAAAGTCCGTCACCCTATCTCATATCAGCCCCCATGGTTGACATGGCCTAGTAGAGATGTCAATCATCCACTCACCTCTTGGTCCCTCCAGATCTGATCCTGTAGCCCTCCTTTGGAGTAGAATTTATCTTTGGGATGAGATGAACTCTTTGACCTTGGCTTGTTAACACCAACACCTATAAAAAATGTAGACATTTATTCAGGACTCTAGTTAGTTCTAGAAGTATCTATATCATCAGCAGACTTTATGATCTGCCAGAGACAGCATATAAGATGCCTGATGTGCTGCCAGCAGAGATTGGAGGTGAAGGACCCAAGATTGTGGACCATCAACCCTCCGTGCGTTCCCCTCTGGATCTTCTGCTCAGCATGCCTCTAGAGGGCCAAGGCAGAAATGCCTGTGTTGCAAGGTCATGTTTTTGGCATGCACATGTCATGTTCTCCTCCATATAAATACTTCTTGTAATGGTAGTCTTTTTCTTCTATCTGATCTTCAAGTTCTGTGTTCCTAGAACAATGGTGATTTCTGTGATACAGGAAAGGAGTGAAGTAAATTTCACAGGAAATTATACAAAGATGATCACCCAGGCTGAGGTCAAGGAAGTTATGCAGTTCATGGGAAAGAACCTGCAGCCTGGGGAAGTTTTTCAGGCTTGGATAAACTATAGCACATGATATGATGTGTATCAACACACTGGACTCAAATTGGCCATGATGAATAAATAATTCAGTTTCTGAGGATATTCCAAGGGCATTGTGTAAAACTTGAGAGCCTAAGGGGTACTGGCTGAAGACTGTGGATGGAGTAACATATAGATGGGATGACAAACAGAAAGTAGGGATCTGGAATAGGAGGAAAATACCTCAATTGAATTGTCGCCTTATTTTGTTTTCTTTTCCCGTGGACCATTCATATTACAACAATGAATATGAATCAAATATGAATCGTGTGTCTCTGCAGTATCAGAATTCTCTAATAATGACAAGGATAAATAATTCCTCCCTTCAGCAAACATTTGCTGATAGAGATGGTAGAATAGAGGCAAGCAATATCCTACTCAATCCTCACAAATCTGAAAAAGGAAACAATGTAATCACACATGTGAGAATCATTGAAAGACAAGGTAACAGTGTAGTAAATAGCAGAATAAGAAAGACTAGAAACAAACACAAATATTGGGTAATACACTTATAATGGGAAAAGCAAACTGGGACCTAACATGCTAGATAAAAGGCATAGAGAGGAGGGAGACTCTTCCCTCCCCATATCTTGCTTTTAAAGGAGTGAAGGAAAATCCCCTGGAGCAAAGACAACAAAAGTAAAATAGTGGATCACTGACCCACCTAGTAGATGCTGGGAAATGACCCAGGGCCGCTGTCCCATGTCACTCTCTCACATATTCCGATGAGCAAGAAGCAGAATCCAAGAGAAACCTTGCAATCTAACCAGTCTGCTGGGAAGAGCAGCCAGTGCAGCACAACCATGTGTGGCCTCAAACTCTAAAGGTCCTCCCTCTACCCAGTGAAAGAGAGACCCAGAGACCCACAGCAGCACAGGAGCCTGCACCAGGAGCTGACCTGAACTGAAGTCTGTGGAACAAGCAATTCAAGCTAAGACTGTGGAGGATGAAAGCAAGTTCCACGGTAAAAGGGCAGTATTTATAATGTTAAGATTACAGTGGCCAGTGACACATCAGAGCCTCAGTCTGTGAAATATACAGGAGAATTGAGGGACTGTCCAGAAATCTTGAAAAATGAAACTGGTCTAGTGAGATATAGACCAACACACTACACTGATGATAAGAAAACTCAAATCAAGTGCATTTCCTCATCTTCCCATAATTAAGAAGAATGAGGCCACATTCTGCCTAACATTTAAACCCAAAGGTAATATCATAGGGAGCAGAAGCATTGCTTACAATGTATTCCTTGCTGATCCACCAAAAACAAGAAAAAGGCTGTAACTCTGGAAGGTATGGGCACTGAGTGAAGATCTAGGGTGACCTGGAATGTTTTCTGGATCCTGAGCAGTTATTGGTGTCTATGAGGGAAGACCAAGGAAAAACACATTACAGATCTCTGTGGGGACATTTTTTACCTCAAATTTAGACATAAATTGCAATGAAAAAACAGGGAGTGAATCTGAAAGAGAATTACAGAGTACATAGGAGGACTTGATGAGGGAAAGTATGGGGAATAGCATAAAATAAAAAAAAATGTAAAATGTATCAGATCTTTGCTGATAATGTCTCTCCATTTTCATTCACCTAGGTAAAAATTTCAAGAAAATTATAAACTTAAAAAGGACTTTGAGAATTTACAATTTACATAAAGTATAGAATGTGAGATACCTCATCTAATTTACAAAATAAGCCATTTATATGAGTTCCAGAAGGATGGTGAGTGAGTACATTTCACACTAAGTGGTCTTTAGCAGCATCTACAGGACGTAAGACCTGGTGACTCATTGAGAAAGGACATGGTGTGCAATGAGCAGTGTGTTTAAAACTTAATGAAAATATGAAATAACCCATTTAACAAATGATGGACTGAGTGAGCTTAAATAGATGAAGTATGCAATTCATTAACTGTATTTATATTTTCTTATTGAAAATAAGTGAAAATTGATATGAGCATATGAAAAAAAATTGGCATAACTTGCAATTGCTCTTCAAAATTTGTCATTTCTAAGGTGTTTGTATGGTTATGTCTGCATAAGCACAACCCTGTCACCCTGATTCATGTCCAGTACAGATGAAAGCTATAAACAGGGAATAGCAAAATAAGAGATTGCACACAGAAAAAAAAATCGAATTGAATCTGTTCTTCCACATTTCCCTTTTAAGCACAGAGGAATAGATATGTGCAGAAAGAAACCAGAAATTCCCTACCTGGCCTTTGCAAGTACACATCAGGGATACCAGTGAAGCTTATGTATTGTTCTTGTTAGAGGCAAGGTGGGCACAATGAAACTGCAGCAACTCGTCCCTTGTTATATCCTTAATGAATTTGTCAGGTAGGGTTGCTTTGGCATATCTTCTATCAATATGTTGGTGACACTGTGTCCTGCTTACTTGGACTGACATGCACTGCTTACTTCAACCAGGATTTTTCTTTGATTAGTTTTAGCCATGGCTTCTTCCCCAATGATGTTGTTTCTCATAACTCTGCAGCTGCCATCTATGTTCACTGAAGGAAGGGTAAGTTTAAATTGATAATCATCTCAGATCTACCTGACAACTTTGTGAGATGGTATACTACTTGATAATATAAGTATCCAGAGGGTCTGATAGGTGATAGCATTCTCAAGGGATCTTCAAGCCCTTAAAACGGATATGGAGATAAGAGAGTAAAATTGCACTCCCCACCAGTGACATGTAGACACTGCACACCTGAAAAGGGAGATGCACAACAAATATAGAGTACTTACCAGACATCAAAGATGCACGTTAAAGTGCTCGAGATACAAGTCAGTCAGTAAAGCACTAATTGTTAAGTTTAGATACAAAGCTTGTCTTCAATTGCAATGCTACCACTGCGAAATGTGAGTCTGGGGCAGAAGAATCCAGCACACAAAACAAGACTTTCTCTCAAATATAGCTGGATCTGAGAACCAGCATCCAATAGCATCCATTTAACCTCTATAGCGTGTGCAATCTGCCTCAATCTCAAGAGATAAATAACACCTCCTTCCTCTGTATCATACAGATAGTTCCTAATCAAGTTTCATGACATATTGTTCATTCAAAACAAACTCTTAAGATGCTATATTTTATATATAATTCTCTATAATTTTTAAAACTTTGGTCCTCCAAAAAACACTTACATCTCTTCAGCAGAATTTTCATATATGAAACAAGATTGCACATAAAGTAGGAAATATTACCTTTTCTAAGAAAACTCATTTTTAAGTTAAGAACTGAATTGCTTTATACTTGGTTTTGAATTTAGTAGGAATATTATGGGGAGGACAACCTTTTCTTAGATAAAATGCAGAAGTCAGTATTACAGATGTCTAACAAGTGCGTGTTTTCTATCAAGAGTTGGTAAGTGTGTTTGGTGTATTTGTTCAAGCACTCACTGTTGGTCCTTGCTCCTGGGATCACAAGAGATAGACATATACAGAAATTAGACAATTGCCATACTGTATGGTGAGGTCTACGAGGACAGAACACTGAGATTCTAAAATAATCATTCTTTGGTCATGGTAGAGTGAATAACTCATCTAGAAGTATCATAGAAAATACATAATGGCACTGTGGTTGTTCACATGCACTTAAAATATTGCTCTTACCTGTAGGTCCCTGTATTATTTTGGAAAATCAACCTTAGATCTTGTTCCAACAATTCACAAGCATTTTCTACCCCAGCACTTGATCCTCACATACACACATCTACATGATAATATGTGAATTAGAACCAGTGCTAATAGCTCATTGGTTGTATTTCTACCACTAACCTGAACAAACTGAGAAACATTCACTTCCCTAAATCAATTTACTCTCCCCAAATAGACTGTAAGATTCATTTGTGTGTGTGTGTGTTAATACCTGAAAGCTAGGTGTTGAACAGTCCTGGAAAATATGCTTCAAGTCTGTGAAATAGTCCTTGTAGATGAGATTCAGAAGCCTCCTCTTGCATTAAGCCAAACCTCTCTAAGGGTGGATGACAAGGAGCCAGTGTTCCCTTCGTGCTCTAGGATGAGCCATGAGCTCACAGCCGCTTCCCATCACACTGTGCCTTCCATAAATACAAGTGGATAGGTCTTATGTTTCCTCCTATAAACCTTGTTGTAAAAAAATTGCCTCTTCCTCGTGTTCTGACACAGACTCAGAGAACTCACCATATCTGAAGAGCAGAAGGCAAATTTCAAGGCTGTCATTTTCAAGATTGACTGCCAAGATGAAGGAAATGCCATAGAGGACTTGGAGAAGATGCTCTGTGCATTGGATCAAGACCCAATATTTGTGAATACCTGATCAATGATAATAAACACATGTTGGACTTATGTACTTTCTTGACAGCCTAGAGAAAATGTTGTGCACACAAACATCCAGTGAACCAATAAACTTCAGTCACACGGCTCTTAGGCTTCAAGAGACCAGAGTCAGGCAGCAACAAGACAATTTCATATGCCAAAACTTCTACACTGTGGATGAATTCTTGAACCTGGTGGAAAGTGTATTTATTTCCCAATAAAGTTAACCTAGAACCTCCTGATATCCTACCTGCTGTGTCTCTTATCAGTCTCTCTTTCAAGTTCTACATCCTCCTTAGTTAACCACTCAAACACAAAGGGAGTATAGACTAAATAAACAGAGTAAACGAGTCTCATCTCCTTCCAGTAAGATGCTAAAAACGGCCAGAGGCAGCAGAGAATGTGTTCAGAAACAGTTGTGGGAAGAGCATGCAGCTTGTAATTAGCATCCCTTCAGAACTATTGGCCTAACCTTCCCTTCCATAAATGCACATGTTATTTCATGGCAGGACTCCCAGTAAAATCATCATGGGCTGCTCACTGTCTGATCTTCCTCACTGTAGTATGATCTAAAGTGAATGGAAATGTTTTATGCTTCAAACTATGAACATTTGTGGTTACAAAATACTATCGTGTTTTTTCACTTTTTCTTTAAGATAATTTCATACAAGTATATGATACGTTTTGATCACACTCACATCTCACACTCTCCTATTTCCCTTTATGTCTCATGAACTAGAACTCACTTCACGGTAAGTCTTTCTCCAGCTTCATGTCTTTTTGCTTTGTTGTTTTGGAGCTCACTGGTTTAATTAACCAAGACTGCACATATGATTGTGTGTATGATCCATAGACCAAAGCAAATCATCAGGGGCTAAGCTATGAAGACATTGACTCACCCGATCCAGCAGCTATCAACTGCCAATGCCTTCCTAGAGAGGGCCTACATCCAGTGAGAATCTCCATCATCTATGACTGAATGTTGACAAACTTGGGCTCTCTTCAGGCACACCTATATCCCTTTCTCCATTTGGAAAAGTAAGTCTGAACTGGATGCTTATACTCACTGAAGTCAGTTAGGGTCTTACAAACCTCAGCTAAGGGGCTGGCAAAGTATTTGTTTTTGAAGACTGGCCTTTGTAAGTAGAACAGCCTTCATTCTACAGTACAAATGGCTGCTTCTGCACCACCACCTTCTCCTGGAGGCCTGGTAGGGTTATTTCCCCATAAATCTTAATTGTGAATACCATGTAGAACAATTAAAGGAAAGCTTTGAGAGTGTTGGGGGTCTTCCTCAGAGAATGGATCTCCTTGACACTCTCATAGCATAAAGTCCTCAAAGCAGATGAAGGATTCTTAGTCTGGTACTGCTTCCCATTGAACTTTTGATGGTGGACCCTTGCCATTTAAATTTGTTTATTGTCTATATCTTGTGCCCAATTCTTGGACAGTGATTTGTCATGATGTAATGATTTTTTAGACTGCTTGAGGTTTTTCTACTTGGCAGGGCAGAGTATCAACTACCAAGCTTTATTAGTATATAGGAGAATACAGTGAAAGCTGGTTTAATTTTGTATTTTAAATTCTAGCTTTAAACACATTTTTTAATTCTGAACATAGACATTCACATATTATATTATGACAGGAAATGAATTGGGAAAGTAGAAATCAAGGATTTTAAATCCGCTAACAGTGGCTTTCTTCAAATAAATAGGATCAATACTCATTTTATCAGTAGGACTAAATTACACAGGAAGTACTTCTTATTCTAAAATGTAACTCACACTGTTCAGAATGCAAAATTCTTTCAACTTTTACCTAAATGCAACACAGCCCCACAACCTTCCAGTTCAATAACATCAGGCTAATTTGTAGTACTATTTTTGATGAAACTCTGTGTTTTTCCTATTTTCTCTGACAGTATGAGTTACATCATTTTTTTCACAAGACAATATATCACTATCTTTTCCTGTATAAATTCTATGTTGCTTAAAACTAAAGTTCACATTTTAGTAAAATTCTAAACCACTGGTTTGCTTTTGTCATTCTTGGGTTTTCAGTTTTTGAGATTAATTCTTTTAGATTGTTAATCAAAGAGTATTAGTCATATTTTTTCTCACCAGGAGAAAAACCCAAAACATTTTAAAAGAAATAAATAAATCTTTATCTGGGTTCCAGGATTTAGGAGCTTCAATCCAGTTGTGCTACAATCGCAGAGGGAACTGCATCCCTCTATTGAAGGGAAGAAGCAGGGAGGAAGATGATTTGTGATCCTTCCCATACTCTTTCTCTGTTATTCCCCTCATTGCCACTGATGGTCAGGGGTTAGGTCCTGCTCAAAGATGCTCTCATTGTAAAGACCAGGTTTTCATGGTATTTATTCCCCTGAGGGCCCCTATTTTGCAAGCAGTAATTCTCTTCATTTAGATATTAATACAGAGTCTAACTGACTCTCTACCATTGTTTTTATTCTTCTCTTGTATATTACATCCCTAATAAAGTTTTCCATCCCTCCTCCCCCAGCCTCTATCTCACACCTCCCCTCTCCCCCAGATTCAGCCTCCCTCTGCCTCCCCTTAGGAAAAGACAGACCTCCCAGGACATCAAGCAAATGTAGCATAATAAGCTACAATAAGACCAGGCACATACCATTACATCAAGGCTGGATGAAGCAATCCCCTATGAGGAAAAGGTTTCCACAGGTACGCAAAAGACTCAGAGACAGTACCCACTCCTACTATTAGAAATCCCACAAAAACACCAAGCTACTCAACCATTTATATATATATATATATATATATATATATATATATATATATATATATATGACCTAGGTCAGACCCCTACAGGCTTCCTGATCTATACAAAACTCCATGAGTCTCAGTCAATTGAATCTGTAGGCTGTGTTCTCCTGGTATCTCTAACCCCATCCTCCCCTCCCTTCCTCTGCAGGACTCCCTGAGCTCAGTTTAATGTTTAGCGGTGGGGCTCTGCATCTGTTCCCATCTGTTGCAGCATGAACATTCTCTGATCTCTTGGATGATGATTCTGCTAGGCTCTGGTCCCAGAACACTTTGCAGGCAGGACAAACTTTAGGTTAAAGGTTCTGGGGCTGAGTTCATGTCCCAATCCCTCCAGTTGAGGCACTGCCTGGTTAGAGAAGATGGCTGTTTCAGGCTCCCTGTTCTGCATTACAAGGAGTCTTTCTGAGGGGTTACTCTCGTAGGTTCCATGGAGTTTTCATTACACTGGGTTTCATTACCTCATCCCTGAAATGTCCTCCAATTCCAGTTGTTTCTTCCAGTATTTTCTCCTTCCCTCCCTCAACGTGATCCCTCCTGTTTCCATTGCACCCTCTCCCAACTCACCCACAAAATCTATTCTATTTCCTCTCCCCAGGGAGATCCACATGTCCTACCTTGAGCCCTCCTCGTTACTTATCCTCTCTAGGTCTATAGATTGTAGCATGATTATACTTTACTTAACCGCTAATGTCCACTTATTAGTGAGTACATACCATGTTTATCTTTCTGGGTCTGTATTGACTCACTCAGGAGGATCTTTTCTTCTATCCATTTACCTGCATATTTCATGATGTCATTGTTTTTAACAACTGAGTAATACTCCATAGTATAAATGCATCACATTTTCTTTATCCATTTTTTGTTTGAGGAATATCTAGGTTGTTTCCAGTTTCTGGCTATTATGAATAAAGCTGCAAAGAACATGACTGAGCCAGTATCCTTGTGGAAGGGTGAACCATCCTTTGGATATTTGCCCAAGTGTGGTATAGCTATGTCTTGAGGTAGAACGATTCCCAATTTTCAGAGGAACTGCCATACTGATTTCCATAGTAGCTTTACAAGTTGGCACTCTGCCCATCAGTGGAAGCCTTTTCCCCTTTCTCTACATTCTCACCAGCATGAGCTACCACTTTCATATTTGATGTTAGCCATTCTGACAGGTGTAAGATGGAATCTTAAAGTCATTTTGATTTGCATTTCCCTGTTGGCTAAGTATGTCATATGTTTAAGTTTTTCTCAGCCATTTGAGATTTTTCTGTTTAAATCTGTACCCCATTTTTAAATTGAATTATTTGGTTTGTTGATGTCTAGTTTCTTGAGTCTTTATATATTAGCCCTCCGTCAGAAGTGGAGTTGATGAAGATATTTTCCCATTCTGTAAGCTACTGTTTTGTCCTATTGATGGTGTCCTTTGCATTACAGAAGCTTTTTGGTTTCATGAGGCCCCATTCATTGAGTTTTGTTCTTACTCCCTGTGCTTTCTGTGTTTTGTTCAGGAAGTTGCCTTATGTACCAAAGTGTTCGAGGCTACTCCCCACTTTCTCTTCTATCAGGTTCAGTGTTCCTGGTTTTATGTTGAGGTCTTTGGTCCACTTGGACTTGAGTTTTGTGCAGGGTGATAGATATGGGTCAATTTTCCACAAGATTATTCAACAAGCTGACTTCAAGTTATACCAGTTTATTGAAGATGCTTTCTTTTTCCATTGTTTCTTTCTGACTTCCTTATCAAAAATCATGTCTCCTTATATGTTCATTTTCCATCTATATTTATTTTTCTTAATTTAATTAACACATAACAAGTGTATATATATTTATTTGTGGAATACAGTGTGATAATTCAATATATATGTAAATAGTACAATAATGTAATCAATTTACCTTCAAAAATTTAAAGTAAGGGAAAAAGTTATATGATGGAAAAGTCCAAGTGTATAGGAATTTTTGACCTGTCATTTTTATATTAGTATATAATTTTGTTGTGATTTCCTTTATGCCATAGATATTAAAATGCTGTTCTTTGCAAAAAAAAATTATGTCTCCATAATTGTGTGGATTTATTTCTGGGTCTTTGATTCAATTTCATTGATCAACCTGTCTGTTTTTATGCCAATGCCATATGGTTTTTATAACTCTGTAGTACAGCTTGAAATCAAGAATGGTGATACCTCCAGATGTTCCTTTATTGTTCAGAATCATTTTAGCTGTCCCGTTATTTTTGTTTTGGTTTGATTTTGCATATGAAATTAAATATTTCCCTTTCAAGGTATATGAAGAATTGTGTTGGAATTTTTATGGGGATTAAGTCAAATATGCAGATTATTTTTGTTTGGATGGCTGTTTTTGTTGTCAATCTTATCAACCTATGAGCTTGGGAGATCTTTTAACCTCCTGATATCCTCTGAATTTCTTTCTTCATAAGGTTTGAAGTGTTAGTTGTACAAGTCTTTAACTTGCTTAGTTAGAGTTACTCCAACATATATTACATTATTTGTGAAGAATGTTTTCCCTAATTTCTTATTCACCCTGTTTGTCATACATGTATAGAAGGGGTACTGTTTTTGTTGTTGTTGTTAATCTTGTATCTAGCCACTTTGCTGAAGGTGTTTATCAGCTGTAGGGGTTCTCTGATAGAAATTTTGGCATCATCTATCTATACTTTCCTATTATCTGCAAATAACAATACTTTGACTTCTCCCTTGCCAATTTGTATCTGCTACATCTCCTTCAGTTGTCCTATTGTTCCAGCTAGAACTTCAATTATGTTGAATAGACATGGAGAGAGTGGACAGGTTTGTCTTGTTCCTGATTTTAGTGGAATTGCTCTATGTTTCTCTCCATTTAATTTGATGTTGGCTATCAGTTTGCTGTAAACTGCCTTTACTATATTTAGGTATGGCCTTTGTATTCCTAATCTTTCCAAGACTTACATCATTTAGTGTAAAGGGCCAAAAGGCCTTATGTGCACAGATAAGCACCAGAGAAACCTGGAAAGTCAAACACACAGTTTATCTCTTCAGTGGAATGAGGTGTTCAGCTGTTCTTCCAGGAATGCCAGGAATGATGTAGTTTACATCCTGCTGATCCTTTACTGTCTGATGAGACAGGCTGTCTATATCTTCCAGAATTTTTGTATTTTCTTATCTCAAACCCATTCCTCCTAAATCTTGTGCATTGCTTTTAGACCATAAATCCCTATGAGAGATGTCACTTGCACGTAAAAACAGTCTATATTTTCTATATTATCTTAGGGCCAGGCAAATCCTGACTCCCACAGGCATTATATTTACCTCAGTGAATATCCCTAGACCGTAAATCTTGGGCACTATCTCTGCGTCAATAGTTCCCATTTGCATGAAAGAAGTCATATGTACTTTGCTAAGAGTTTCAATGTAAACATGCCTTAAGCTTTGCTCTACTCATGGGGCTGAGTTAATTAGTACCTGAACATTTTTTCCAAAATTGTGCTATGCTTGAATATGGCTAAAGTAAAATGATCTGAGCCAGACTCTAGAAGTCCTAATCCAGTACCAGTTACAATAAAATTGGGCTGAGCAGAGACTCATTATTACCTCACTCTGGTTATTTTTTCCCTACCTACTGTAAAGCCTGCAGGAGAATCACCACAATAAAGTGACATGGGATTTTGTCAGAGGCTTTTTTAGCATCCAATTGGATGTGTTTTCTTTCAGTTTGTTTGTGTGTTTACATTTACTGTTTTCCTGTGTTGAACCATCCCTGCATCTCTGGGTTTTAGCCTACTTGATCATGATGGATGATCTTCTTGATGTGTTCTTGGATTAGATTTGTGAGTACTTTATTGAATTTTTATATCTACATTTATAAGGGAAATTAGTCTGTAATTCTCTTTCTTTTGTTGAATCGTTGTGTGGTTTGTGAATCAGGGTGACTGTGGCCTCATAAAAAGAATTCCTCAATGTTCCTTCTATTTCTATTATGTAGAATAATTTGAGTAGGAGTTGGAGCGATGGCTCAGGAGTTAAGAGCACTGGCTGTTCTTCCAGAGGACCCAGGTTCAAGTCCCAACACCCACATAGCACCTCAACTGTCTGTAACTCCTGTTCCGGGGGGATCCGACACCCTCACACAGACATACCTGCAGGCAAAACACTAATGTACATAAAATAAAAATAAATAATTTAGAAAAGAATAATTTGAGTAGTATTGGTGTTATCTTGAAGTCTGGTAGGATTCTGTACTATAACAGTCTGGCCCTGGGATTTTTTTGGCTGTGAGACTTTTAATGTCTGCTTCTATTTCCTTGGGGCTATAGGTCTATTTAAACTGTTCATCTGATCTTGATTTAACTTTGGTAAGTGGTATGTATGGAGAAAATTACCTGTTTATTTCAGATTTTCCAATTTTCTGGAGTACAGATTTTTAAAGTATGACATGATATTTCTTTGGATTTCCTTGGTGTCTGTTGTTATGTCCCATTTTCATTTGTGATTTTGTTATTTTGGATATTCCTTCTCTGTCTTTCAGTTGGTTTGGATAAGCTTTTTTTTTAAAAAAAAAAAAAAAAAAAAAAAAAAAAAAAAAAAAACCAACTCTTTGTTTTGATGACTCTTTGCATTATTCTTATTGTTTCCATTTTAATGATTTCATCCCTCAGCTTCATTATTTCCTCCTGTCTCCTAGTCTTGCTTCTCTTTGTTCCTTTCAGGTATGCTGCTAAGTTGTTAGTATGCGATCTCTGCATTTTCTTTATGCAGGTACTTAGAGCTATGAACTTTCCTCTTAGCACTGTTTTCATGGGGTTGCAAAAGTTTGGGTGTGTTGTGCATTCATTTTCATTGAGTTCTAGGAAGTCTTTTTATTTCTTTATTTATTTCTGTCTCGATCCAGTAGTCATTCATTAGATGGTTCTTCAGTTTCCATGGGTTTGTAGGCTTTCTGTTGTTTCTGCTGTTGTTGAAATCCAGATTTAATCAGTGGTAGTTTGATGGAATGTAGAGGGTTATTTCAATTCTATTATATCTCTTGAGACTTGATTTGTGACCCAGTATGTGGTCAGTTTTAGAGAAAGTTCTGTGAGGTGCTGAGGAAAAAGGTGTATTCTTTTGGGTTTCAGTGAGATGTTCTGTAGATATCTGTTATATATCTGTATGTCTCTATTTAGTGTTTGTCTGAATGACATACCCATTGGTGAAAGTGGGGTCTTCCCCTCTCAATGTGTGAGCGTCAATGTGTGATTTAAGCTTTAGTAGTGTTTCCTCTACAAATGTGAATGACCTTGCCTTTGAGTCATAGGTGTTAAGAATTGGTGAATTTTTACTTTGAAGTATCAAGTTTCCTCCTCTGTCACTTTTGATTAATTTTGGCTTGAAGTGTATTTTGTTAGACATTAGAATGATTACATGTAGTCGAAAGTTTCTCACGTCCCACCTGACCCCCATGGTCCAGACAAATCTCTCTCACCTGCAGTCTTGTAGGAGCTCATACCCAAGTAAACACACAGAGGCTTATATTATTCACAAACTGTATGACCTTTGGCAGGCCTCTTGCTAGCTAGCTCTTATGTCTTAAATTAACTCATTTCTATTAATTAACCCATTTCTATTAATATATGTTTTGCCACATGTTCTGTGGCTTTACCGGTCTGCTGGCATGTTGTTCCTTGGGTAGCAGGCTAGCATCTCTCACATTCCACCTTTCACTTTCCTGTCTTCTCCTTCAATTTTCTGCCTGCCTCTAAACTGCCTTCCCATAGGCCAAAGCAGCTTATTTATTAACCAATGGGAACAACATATATTAACAGTGTACAGAAAGACATCCCCCATCTATTACATCACCCTGTGTCTTAGATCCATTTGCTTGAAATATCTTTTCCAACCATTTATTATGAGGCAATGCCTATCTCTGATGCTGAGGTATGTTTCTTGTACACAGCTGAAGGATGGATCCTGTTTTCATCAATTCTGCCAGTCTGTGTCTTTTTATTGGGAAATGAATCCTGTTATACTTAGAGATATCAATGACCAATGATTGATAGTTCCTGTTATTTTGTTGTTGTTGTTTTGATAATACGTTGGTTTTGTGTGTGTGTGTGTGTGTGTGTGTGTGTGTGTGTGTGTGTGTGTGTGTGTGT
>CABHPR010100228.1:76679-88515 GCA_902168415.1 Peromyscus melanophrys
TGTGTGTGTGTGTGTGTGTGTGTGTGTGTGTGTGTGTGTGTGTGTGTTCCTTCCTTTGGTTTTGCTGGTGTGAGTAGTTTTTTTATTTCCTGTGTTTTCACGAATATGATATATCTCCTTTACTTGGAGTTTTCCTTCTATTACTTTCTGTAGGGTTGGATTTGTAAAGACAGATTGTTTAAATTTTACTTTATCATGGAATATCTTGTTTTCTCCATCTATGGTGATCGAAAGATTTGCTGAATATAGTAGCCTGGGTTGGCATCTGTGGTCTCTTAGACACTGTAAAACATCTGTCTAGACTATTCTGGCTTTTAGAGTTTCCATAGAGAAGCCAGATATAACTCTAATAGGTGTGCCTTTATATGTTACTTGGCCTTGGCCTTCATCCTTAAAGTTTTTAATATTCTTTTTTTGTTCTATATGTTTAGTGTTTTGATTATTATGTGGTGAGGTAACTTTCTTTTCTGGTCCAATCTATTTGGTGTTCTGTAAGTTTTTTGTACATTTATAGGCATGCCCTTCTTTAGGTTAGGAAATTTCCTCCTCCTCCTCCTCCTCCTCCTCCTCCTCCTCCTCCTCCTCCTCCTCCTCCTCCTCCTCCTCCTTGTTAAAAATATTTTCTGGGCTTTTGAGCTGGGAGTCTTCTTTATTCCTACTATTCTTAGGTTTGGTATTTTCATAGTGACCCAGATTTGCTGGATGTTTTGTGTCAGGAATTTAACATTTTTCTTGGGCCAATGTGTATATTTCTTCTATTGCTTTGTCAACACCTGAGATTCTCTCTTCCATCTCTTGTATTCTGTTGGGGATGCTTGTGTCTGTTCCTATTCCCCTCCCTACATTTTCCATTTCCAGTTTTCCTCAGTTTGTATTTTCTCTATTGTTTCTATTTCCATTTTTGGGTCTTGAACAATTTTATTCATTTCCTTCAAGTGTTTCTTCTTTTTTTCTTGGGTTTCTTGGCTTTCTTTAAGGGATTTATTCATTTCTTCTGAATTTTTGTTTGTCTTTTCCTTGATTACTTTAATGGAATTATTCTTTTCCCTTTTAAGGACCTCTATCATCTTCATAAAGATTGTTTTAAGGTCATTTTCTTGTGCTACAGCTTTGTTGGAATATTCAGGACTTGCTGTAGTAGGATAACTGGGCTCTGATGGTGACACATTGCCCTGGCTGTGGTTTACTGTGTTCTTACACTGGCATCTAGGCCTCTGGGTTTTGGAGTAATTATAGGTCTAAGGTCTGAATTCTGAGTTTGTTTTTGTTACATGGGTGGGTTTTTTGTTTTGTTTTGTTTTCTGTTTCCTCTCTGATTCTTTGGTTGGAGCGGTCTGTGGTTGAGTATAGGGTCTCTACCTGAGTTGGGAGCTGAAGTTCCTGTGGCTGGCATGGCCTCTGTTCCAGCTGAGGGTCCTCCACAGGAGTTGGAGGCCAGGATATGGTGATGATGAGGGGTGGGGTAACTGGGGGTATGCTGACCAGGCCTGAGTGGGAACAGTTTTAGTACTCACTGGCTACCTGCATTTCTAGTGACTAAACTACACTCTGATCCAGCAGGGTGCCTCTGCTGGATATGGTGACAAAGAGAAGGGGGCCAGTTGGGGGTAGGCTATAGAAACACTGAGAAAGTCAGGCCAGCCTACATGCAACCAGCCTGCCTGGGGTTCTAGCAATTGGCATGGCCTTTGATGGGACAGGTGGCTTTCACCAGAGCTGTGGGCCAGGGTACTTTTAGGGGTAGGCTGGGCAGGCATTGAAGGAGTGTTGGTTGTCTACCTGGGATTCTAATTGCCTGCTTGGACACTGGTGGAGCAGAGGAGCTGTGGGAGTTGTGGGTGGAAGATAGCAGCAGGAGGATGAGAAATTCAAGGACTGCCTTAGTTACGAAGTGAGTTGGAAGCTGTGCTGACCACCAGGAGACCCTGATGTATTTACTTTCTATAATAAGCACCATTCACTGGAACACACCGAGAACATGAAGACATTGTCTTCTAAGCAACTGGAAAGCAGAAGCAAGCAGGAGCAGCTTTATTCATAACCAGCAGAGCAAAGCTAGAGGCCATTATATGTCATTAGAAAGAACAACACATCAAGAAGAAGAATGAGAGTAAATAAGTATGCAATGAATGGTGGTGTAACCAACGCCACAGGACAAACAGTTCTAGATGTGAACACCACCACAAAACTATAATTAATCATGTAAATACATTAGTACTGACACCAAAAAATTAACAAGGATATTTCAGGGTGAAACTACACTATAAATCAAATGGTTTTATCAAGTAAGTATAGAAACATTATTCCACCTAGCAACAGAAGAATACATCTATCAGACACTCAGAACTTTCTCCAAATTATAATATGTTTTAAACAGAAAGCAAGTTATAAGAAAAAAAATAATGAAACCACAAATTAACAAGAGAAATTATAGAAAATATATAAACATATAGAATAAAACAATGACTTTTTTAAATGATCAGTTGTCACTGAAGACAACAAAGGGGCATTAAGTATGATATATACACGCAATGGAATTATGCTCAGTTGTGAGAACCACTGAAATCATGAAATTTACAGAGAAATGGATGAAACTGGAAAATAATATACTGAGTGAATGTATCCAGACCCAGAAAGACAACTGCCAGTATATTCTCTTACTGGTCAATATTAACTCCAAGTCTTTAGATTTTGGTATATAACTTGAAGTAACAGAAGAAGGCAGGGAAGAAAACGGGACCACAAGGACAAGAAGGAGACGGAGCTCTCGCGATGGGGGCGGGAAAGGATGATACAGGTGCTAAGAAAAGGATAATGGGGAATGTGGACAACTTAACTGGGGATGACAGGAGGGTAATGACGAGGAGTAAAGAGGGAGGAGAGATAAACAACTGTAAAGACGTGCATCCTTTACCTTTCTATTTTATGACACAATCAAAGCAACTTAGAGGAAAAGGTTTATTAGGGTGTGTACTTCCAACGGCACAACAATCCATGATGGCAGAGCAGAGGCAAAGGGCATGGAGAAGGAATTCAAGCAGGAAGCAGAGAAAGGATGATTTGGATCTCAGCAACTTCAGACCCTGGCCCCACTCACTTATTTCTTCCATCAATGCCATATCTCCTAGACTTCATGTCAGCATTTGGGCATCTGTACTGAACTGCTGTTAGAGCCCTGATAGGATTAAAAACCTCAGCTGCAGCCACTAAAAGCACTCCCTGTGTGCATTCGTTATGTTTCCTTATAAGGTGGACCTTGTACACTTCCCATCTCTTTCTCTTTCTCTTCCTTTGCTTTCATCCCCAGGGACCAGTATCTGCCCCCTTCTCTGCCCCTTCACTCTCCTCCCATCAATAAACCTCCCACATGGGCCCTGTTTTATGGCATGACTCCTTCCCACTACAGCACTTCCCCAGTCAGTACCAACAACTGGAAACCGAGGATTCAAATGCCAGAACCTGTGTAGGAAATTATCATTCAAACTAGCACAGGGTGCAGGCAAAAAAATACTGATAATATAAGTACATACACATATGTGCATGTATATTTAATGGAGATACATTACATGAGGTCATGATACTCCCACCAAGAGCCATGAACTAGCTAATGAAAATGCCAGAGTCAGTCATAGGGAACCATCACTCAAGTTCTTTATTAGAGGATACAGTTGTCTGCCAAAACAATATGGGCTATTGTCATTGCATGGATGACTTTCAGATGTTGGAAAATTACTGGTATTTCTGAAGACATCATGTTCTTTGTACAAAGAAATGGGAGGAATTGATCTGGAACTAAACCTGGTAGCCTTCTCTATGAGGACTATCTCTCATAGTGTAGGAAGGTTTTATGCAAGCTGCCAAGTGAGGAAAACAAATCAGTTGTCCTACCTAGCTTGATAGCTCATAAACCACAATAACAATTGGTTCAGCAAATATACCTACAAACCAATAGTGACACTTTTATCTTGGGATTAGGCGACAGCTGTCTAATGAATATAAGGCACAACTGGTGGGAGGGAATTCACATCTGGTAGTGTAACATAGCCAACTCCTCATAGTTCTAGAAGTCATAGACCCTAGAAGAGAAACTAGAACTACTACCTTCCTAACAGAATATAAGTGAATGATAAATATTCATTTCTATACACACTGATGAGTATAACATCATTCTTGATCAAAGAAGAATCTTACTGTAAGAGATGGGGACTATTACAGAGAACCACAACCGGTCAGAATTCAGAGAACTAGCCATGAAATGCCTAACCCCAGTTGGTGAATCTTTAACATAACACTTCTCTAAACCCAGGGCTTGGGGGAAAATCACAGAAAGGGAACAGAAAGACTTTAAGAGCCAGAGGACCAGAACATCTCTGACTTCTAGACATGACAAAAACTCCAGCCACAAACTCTCAGCAATATGATTGCACGAACAAGACCTACTTACTGGTACCACCAGTTGACATGCTGACACAGATTTCAGGATTTCCACAAGTTCCAAATCCTAGGTGAAAAATCTACAGGTGGTCAGTGGCTGCTGAGCAAGAAACAGTGTCCTTCAAAGATGATCTCCTGCACAAGTTATTCACTTTCAAGTGGTCAGCCCTGGACACATGTTCATAGAATCAATGATAAATGGACTCAGCAGGTTGTATATTCATTGTTGAAAGAGTGTATCAATTAGAAAGAAGGGGAAGGGGGAGTGGGAGGGGCAGGAACAACATAGATACAGTGCTCTTGTGTGAAGTTCTCTTTTAAGGCAACAACAAAAGAAACAAAACAAAGCAAACAATTCCACTGGAGCTGAGTGCTGGGATCACATGACAAGGAGCTGAGCGGAGATTGGTGATAGGGTAGGAAAGCAATGAATGGTGGTCCAACCAGTGCCACAGTACACATAGTACTAGATGTGAAAACCACCACACAGTTATAATTAACCATATAAATACCTTGGCCAGTAAGTATTGACATAATATTTTACCCAGCAACAGCAGAATACATCCATCAGAAACTCAGAACTGTCTCCAAAACAGAAAATTTTTTGACAGAAAGCAAATTACAATGAATGAAACTGTAAGTTAATAAGAGAAATTGTATAAAATATATGAACATAGAGAAATAAAGCAGTGCCTTTTGAAATGATCAATGGGTCACTGAAGACATCAAAATGACATTAAATACGTTATTTATAAGTAATGTAATTAATATTTAGCTGTAAAGACAATTGAAATCATGAAATTTACAGGTAAATGGATGGAACTGGAAAATATTGTACCAAGTGAGAATAATGCAGACACAGAAAGACAAATGCCAAAATATTCTTGCTTATTTGTAGATACTAATTCTAATCTTTAGATTTAAGTATATAAATTGAAGTAAGAGAAGAAGCTAGAAAAGTAGAAAGGACCATGAGGACAAGAAGGGAGGAGAAGATCTGGAGAGAATAAGGGGATGGGATGATACAGGTGTGATGAAGAGGACAATGGGGAAAATGGGGAGGCTTTAACTGGGAGGGGAGTGGAGGGAAATGCAGGGTGAGGGGAGAGAGAAATAACACAAGGATATGTACCTCTGACATTTCTATCTCGATAATGAAATGCCACAATCAAGGCAACAGATATAAAAAGGGTTCATTAGGGTTCATAATTACAAAGGCACAGCAAGAGTCCATGATGGCAGAGCAGAGGCAAGAGTCATGGAGGATGGAACTGAAGCAGGAAGCACAGAAAGCTCACTGGGAATGATGCAAGTCTTTGAAACCTCAAATCCTGACCCCAGGACCTTATTTCTTCCATCAATGCAACATCTCGTGGACCTACCCAATGAATACCAACAACTGGAAAGTAAGTGTTCAGATGCCAGTGCATGTGGAGGAAATTATCATTCAAACTCTCACATGGTGTAGACAAATAATAATGATAATATATGGACATATGTATGCATATATATATATATATATTTAATGGAGTTACATTTCATAAGGTACTCTCACCAAAGGCCATGGGCTAATTCCTGAAAACGCCAGTGTCAGTCATGGGAAACCTTCATTCGGGTTCTTGATTGGAAGAATACAGTTGTCTCCCAAAACAATATGGGCTATTGTCATTGCATGGATGACTTTCAGATACTTAAAGGGACTGGTATTTCTGAAGACATTATGTTCTTTGTACACAGAACTGGGAAGAATTGATCTGGAACTAAACCTAGTAGCCTCTTCTCTGAGGACTATCTCTTCAAGCACAGGAAGGTGTTATGCAAGCTGCCAAGTGGGGAAAACAAACCAACTGTGCTTCCTAGCTGGACAGCTCATAAATCACAATAAAAATTGGTTCATCAAGATATACCCAACAATCCAATAGTGACACTTTTATCTTGGGATCAACCAACAGCTGTCTAATTGGACATAAGGCACAGGAAATGAGAGAGCATTCACATCGGATAGTGTAATCTAGCCACCTTTTATGATCTAGAGTTGATAGATCCTAGAAGAGTGCCTAGAACTACCCTTTTTTAAAATAATGTAATTATATTTTAAATATTTACCTTTATACTTACTTGTAAGTATAGCTTCACACATGGACAAAGAAGAATCTTACTGCAACAGATTGAGACTATTACAGAGATCCACAACTAGTTAGAATGTATAAAACTAACCATGAGGAACCTAACATTAATTGACACATGTTTAATATGACCTCAGACTAAACATAAAGCTCCAGGGAAATCCCAGAAAGAGAGCAAAAAGACTGTAAGAAAGAAAGAGAGCAAAAAGACTGTTTTCACCAGAGCATCTCCTGCTTCCAGATATGAGAGAAGATCTGCAGCCACCAAATCTCAATAATATGATTGCCCAAATAAGCCCAACATAAAGATACTACCAGTTGGCATGCTGACAAGGATTGGGGAACTTCCACAAGGTCCAACCTTGTGAAAAAGAATGAAAGGGAATGAAAATAAAAAGCTGCATGTGGTTAGTGGTGGCTGAGAGAGAGTCAGAATCCTCCAGAAAAGAGCTCCTGAACAGGTTATTTACTTTCAAGTAATCAGGCCTGGACACATGTCGATAGAACCAATGCTAAATGGACTCAATTGTATATTCACTGAAAAAAGGATAGAGTATGAATTTAGAAAGGGGAGGGGGACACCAGGGAAGTTGAAAGGCAAGAATGATATAGATGCATTGCTCGTGTGTGAAGTTCTCAAAAATATTTTACAACAACAACAAAAGAAACAGTCCAATCCATTCACAGAACTTGGAAGGATTATCCAGAATAAAAAGGTTACAAACCAACTTGAATGGCAAATTTCAAGAGCATACACTATGATCCACTTGGATTCATTCCCAAGAAGGACAAATGTTTCAACATGTCAAAACTAATGGATGTAATGAAGCTGTGGTAGTTAGTGTTCATCTCAATTTGACAGACTCTAGAGTTGCCAGTTGATAAGCCTCTGGGCATGCCTGGGTGAGGGAAGACCCATTTTGACTACGGGCAGAACTGTTCCATGAGCATGGGATCCTGGACTGCATGAAGTAGAAAAATCAAGCTGATCACATGCTCACCTTTGTATTTCCCTGTTTCCTCTTAGTGGGTGTGTTATGTCCAGTATGTTGCAGGCTTTTTTCAACTTAAGAGGTATGTTTCTAAAAAGATTTTAAAAAAAAATAGAGCTTGGTATATTAGATGTTTAAAAAGTCAATCTTACCTGGTGAAATAAAACACCCAGAAACACTCTTTTAGTTTTCTACATTGGAAAAACATGTGACTAGAGTGAAATCTTTGCTATTATGCATTTATAAAGAAGTTAATGAACACAAAGCAAATAGCCCAGGTACAAAGACTCACTAAAAAAGACTGATGCCTAAGTAAAAGAACAAAAGCCATTTATTGTAATGGATGGAGTCTACTCAACATGTGATACTGGAATAACTGTGTGTATATGTGCATAACAAGATTAATCTAGACTAAGACATCATCTCCTCCACAAAAGTTAATTCAAATCAAATCATAAATACCAACTGCGACAGTCTAAAAGATCTTTAATAAGACATCAGAGGAAGGCAGAATGATCTTGCTTGCTTGATTCAAACAGATGGTATCATCTCAGAAAAATGTACTTGATTATCTGGTCTTCACCGAACTAAACCTCTTGTGTAAAACACTAGTTCAAAAGGATAGGAAGGCACTCTGTACATTTCCGGAAACTATGTCTAATATATATTTTGGTAAAATACTGCTATCTCAAACAGACAAATAACTCCCAACACAGTAAGGGAATGAAGACAGGGTAGATAGCTCAGTGGGTTAAAGTGGTTCTTTCTGTCTAAGTCTGTCAACCTGAGTTTAGATCACCAGAACCCCCAGAAAGGCCAGACTGAAAAGCATGAGCATCCATGAGCCCAGTGTGACCTTCCTGGGTGAGGAAGAAGGACACAGGAAGCTCTAGAAGTTAGCTGGTCAGCTAGCTTTGTGAAGGCAACAGGAGGAGATCCTGTCTCAAACACAATGGAAGTTCTAGAGGTGACACCCAAAGTTGTGCTCTGGTTTCCATAAATATGCCATGGCACATAGAAATTTGCACCCAGACACAGGAACACACACACACACACACACACACACACACACACACACACACACACAGAGAGAGAGAGAGAGAGACATACACACACGCACACAAAATTTGAAATGTAATAAAAAGTTGAAACAAAAATACACAAATAGCAAACAATCATTAAAAGGCATCCAAGGACAGGACAACATAATCCCTAAAAACAATCTATAAACATTTACTTCTTATAATTACAGATAAGAATAGTGTTCACTCTCCATCAATGAAACTTCTCATTTCACAGAGTCCGCTACAGAAAACAACCAATCAAATGAAGCTTTGTGGAACACAGTCCCACTCCTAAGGCTTAGAGAATATTGCTCAGAGAAAATGTCATAGGAAATTGAAAGTATAAAACGAAATAGCATACAGGTTTGGATAAAAAATTCCAGGTACAGTCCCACTAAATGTCATGAAGGACATAGTGGAACAGGAAAGCTAATTCATTTACAATGGTATTGTAAAACATAAGGCCATTGGGGATTTAGTTTGGCAATCTCTAATGGAACTTATCAAGGAAGTCTTAACATATGATCCAGTAAGCATGCCTCTTGGAATACAACCAAGAAATTTTCATATCATCTCTACAATAAAGCCTCTCTATAGTTATTAGTAATAGCTTACCTAATAACTGACAAAACCTGGAAGTAGTTCGGATGTCTTTCATTGGGCAAATGGTTTAATGAACTGCTGCTAGTCTAAACGTCAGAATGCTACTAAGTGCTAAAGCAAATTGAGTGCTCAGGTTTTGAAAATATAAGAGAGTATTACGTGCATATTATTAAATTGAAGATTCCAGTCTGCAGAGGTGACATTCTACATGCTATTCTGGAAGAATTTTTCATATATAAAACAAGATAGCATATGAAGTAGAAAATTACTATTATCTTTTCTCCTAGGTAAACTCATTTTGAGTTTTGAAGTGAATTTGCTTTATACTTGATTTCAAGTTTAGTAGGAAGTATATGGGGATGAGAACTTTGGCTTAAATAAAATGCAGTGAATCACTGTTACAGATGTCTGGCAAGTGCATACTTTCTACCAGGAATTGGTAACTGTGTTTGGTCTATTTGTTCGAGCACTCACTAATGGTCCTTGTTCATGGGAACATAAAACAGGAGATAAACATAGACACAGAGTAGATAATTGCCATACTGTATAGTGAGGTCTATGAGGACAGAACTCTGAGACTCTAAAAAATCAATCTTAAGTCATGTTGGAATGACTAACTCAACACAAAATATCAGAGAAGATATATAGCGACACTGTGCACTCTGATAGTTTACATATGCTTAAAGCATTGCTCTTGCCCATAGCTCACCACATCCTTGCTGAAAATCAACCTTAGATCTTATTCCAACAATTCACATTTTTCTACACCTGCACCTGATCCTCACATACATACATCTACAAGATAATTTGTGTCCATTTGAACCAGAGCTAGTAGCTCATCAGCTGCATTTCTGTCATTCACCTGAACAACCCAAGAAATAGTCATTTCGCTAGGTCAATTTACTAGCCCTAAGTAGCCTGTAAAAATTTGTGTTAATATGTGAAAGCTGGGAGTTAACCAACCCTGGAAAAATATGCTCCAAATCTGTGAAACAGTCCTGGTAGAGTACTGAGTGGGGCCCCTGCTCTTTCACTGAGCCACATACTTTCCAAGGGCAGGTGACAAGGAGCCAGTGTTTCCTTCATGCTCTAGGGTGAGTCATGTGCTCACAGCCTCTTTCCATCTTACTGTGTCTTGTGCAAATACACATGGATAGCTCTCATGTTTCTTACTATAAATCTTGTTATAAAAAATTACCCCTACAACAGGTTCTGACTCAGCCTCAGAAAGAGCCTATTATATCAGCTGATCACAAGACAAATGTCAAAGCTGTCTTGGACAAGAGTTACTATCGAGGTGAAGGAAATATCATAGAGGCCTTGGACAGGATGCTCTGTAACTCTCATCAAAACCAAACATTGACTGAAGACCTAGCCAATGAAAATAAGAGCACATTAGAGTCGTGTACTGTCTTGACAGTCCTGTGAAAATCTTGTGAACAGAAGCAATAAGTGGACCCAGTAAACTACAGGAGCATGGTCCATAGGACTCTAGAGACTACAGTTAGGCACCAACAGGACAATTTAAAAGGCAAAAATCTCTATATTTTAGAAACTATATTGGACTTACTGAAAGGTGTGTTTATTTCCCAATAATGTTAATCTCGAGCCTCCTGGTGTCCTTCCTGCTGTGTCTCTCAGCGGGCTCTCTTTCAAGTCATATGCCCTCTTTAGTTAGCCACCCAAATATGAAGAGAGTGGAAACCGTAATAAACACAATAAGCTCCTCTCCTCTTAAAAGGGCCAGAAGCAGGAAAGAAAGTGTTCTGGACCAGGTATGGAAGGAGCAGGCAGCTAGTAATTAGTCAATACAGAACTAATGGTCTAACCTTTCTTTATTTAAATGCACACATTGTTTCATTGCAAGATTCCTAGTCAAGTCATCATGGGTAACTCACACATCCTCACTTTTGTCTGACCAAAAATGCATGGAAACCTGTTATGCTTCAAACTATGAACTTCTATGTTTATAAAATATTTACTATGATGGTGTTTTCTCTTTAACTTCTGTTTTGATGATTTCATATAAGTATATGATACATTTTTATTACACTCAGATCTCAGATTCTCTTATTTCCCTCTATCTCCCATGAACTATAAACTTACTTCCGACTCTCCTGCTTCATGTCTTGTGTTGTTTTGGAGCTCATTGGGTTTAACCTGGACTACCACACATGGTCGTGTGTATGAAGTGATCCCTGGAGCACAGGCAATCACCGAACACTAAGCCACTGAAGATAATGACTCCCCCTGCTGCAGAAGCTACCAACTGCCAATGCCTCTCTAGAGAGCACCAAGTTCCTCTGAGACCCTCCCTCATCTATGACTGAGTGTTGATCATCCTAGCCTTGTCTAGGCCCTGTTCCTGCAATCCTACATCCCTTTCTCCATGTGGAAAGGAAAAGCAAGTCTGAACTGGATGTTCATATTCATTCAAGTCAGTTAAGTTCTTACAAACCTCAGATAAGGGGCTGGTAAGGTATTTGCTCTTGATCAAGCTTTTGTAAATAGAATAGCATTCACTCTTAGATTACAAATGGCTGTTCCTACACCACCACCAACTTCTCCTGATCTTGCTGTGTGTACCTAGTAGAGCACTTGAAGAAAAGCTTTGAAA
>CABHPR010100230.1:609-20839 GCA_902168415.1 Peromyscus melanophrys
TGGCAGAGGCAGTCCTCGGTTTAGACTTCAGCATGGAGTTTTCACTCAGTTGGGCTCGCTCCTCTGGTGTTATAAAACAGTCAAGCAAGATGAATATGGCTGAGTCTTGTGCTGAATTATACTTGGATGACTTATTAAATGAAGGATATTATCAATATTACATTTGTCATAAATGAAGAACTCTGTTTGAATAGATCTAACCCATTCATTGTTTTATGGCATGCTGGCCTCCAGAGAGAGTCACAAATCCAAGCAGCAGTCCTGAATGGTTGTTTTATATTCTTTTTTAAGGCATGACTAAAAATTGTGTAAAAAATTTTATATGGAGAAAGAGGGTTCCCTTTGACCAAGGATCAAGAGACAGACACCCTGAACAGTTCGAGAGACTATCCAGAGGTGTTTCTCCCCAGCTGAGATGACAGGAGAAGGCAGAAAGACCAGATGGTAAATGTGCTTTCAGATAAGAAAACCGGGACCTTCTTGTTCCCTCACCAGATTCCATGAAGTGACTTGATAAAAAAAGACCCTGATACAGAAGATGAAATTCCCTCCACTTGGTGAACACCGATTACCTTACCTACTGTGCTTTTCACCAAAGCCCTGAGAATTAAAAACTAAAGTAGTCTCCTTTTCTTCAGCCAGATTCCCTATTATGTATTATATTTCTCTTTGATTTGTCATTGGTGAACTATAAAACATCTTCTATACGAGGCATAAGCCATTTGGTTCAAATTCAAGTCTGAAATAAAAGCAGGTGATTGCCATTGCTCTAAATCCCTTTATTTAATCCAGGAGACTGCTACAAAGCAGGTCACATCATTATCCCAACTTCTAGATAAGAGACCTGAGACAAAGAGGAAGATGTTTAAATTGCCTAAAGTAACCATTTCAGCATTCTAGACTCATCGTCTTTAGGCTTTAAATAGAATTCATTATCCTTTTTGTTGCTATGGCGGAGCATTGACCAAAAGCAGCTTGTGCAGGAAAGGGTTTATTTAGCTTACAAGTTATCATTCAAGGAAGCAAGGGCAACCCAGAGCTAGGAACTGAAGCAGGGACCATGGAGGAAGAGTGCTTCCTGGCCTGCTTCCACTAGCCTGTACAGTTACTCACCCGTCCAGGGATGGCACCACCCACAGGGAGATAGGACCTCTCACAGAAGTTACCAATCAAGAAACTACTACACAGACATGGCCACAGGCCAGTAAGCTGGAGGTAATTCTTCGGTAGAGATTCCTTCTTCCCACCTGACTCTAGTTGGTGTCAAGTTGAAAAAACTAATCAACGATCTCATGAAATCATTTACATGGGATATTTTCCCAGAATAAGTGAGTATGCTCTGTTTTACCAACAGAAAGGGCTCATCGTCAAGTGCTTGGTGTAACAGATGAAAACAACATCTCACCATGGCACACTCTGCATTTTCACCAGGGTGAGTAACTAAAAGTTCCAAAGAAAGCAAATATACCATACAAATGAATAAGAACATGATTGATAATAACAGTCAGTTCTATTTTAGAAACTATAAGCCAGTACTCTCTGGCTTAGGAGAGGAAGGACATTTAAACGGGAATTTTAAACCTAGCCTGATCCTTCCTTCATCAGTAGACAGTAGAAATGAATGTATTTACAAAGTACTGTCTCTGAAATGTCACTTTCAATGTGTTCTTTCTTGTGATGTTTTCTGGACAAGATGAACACATAAGTCAGGAGAGAAGAACATGTGGAATTCAAAACACGATAGCTGTACCCATGAGGATTGGAGCAGGCCGATTCCACACAGATGGAAGGAGGACAGCCACATTGCAGGACCGGAAAGCATCAACTAGGATATAGCTCCAGGACCATGAAGGCTTCAGTCGCAAGGTCTCTAAGGGAAAAATGACTCAGTGAAATGAAGAGAGAAACCATGGTGGCCTGCTTATAAAATGGGAGAAAGAACATGAGAATTATTTGAAGTCACTGTCTTGATGAGGCAAAAGGGCTATTTCAGCAAGACGAATTGAGGATTTGATGGTGATTGCACTTTGGAAGGAGTCAGAAAAGGGACAGAGTGAGGACAGAGCCACGAAGGTGACAGCAGTCACCAACTGGCTGATATTTGTCCCGTGAGACTGGGAAACTAAGCTAGAAAAACATCTGAGTCAGCTTCTTCTAAAGCGCCTGTCAGAAATTACTGCGGTATGGGTGATTTATTAGAAGAGGAATGATGTCAAGCTTCCCTGCCCTGTCCTCCATGTCCCTGTCTAGGCTCTCACCTCTGCCCCATTGTCAAAGGTGAGCCTGGAACCCAAAACAGGGCCAATAGAATTGCCTCTGGTAGAGATATTTTCTGTGAAATTCTCTAGAATAACCAGGGAGCAGGAGTTAACAAGAGAGCTGTAGGGAAACTTTTTTTTCATACTCCAAGAAGTATAGAAAATTCTGTGGGGTAGATTGTGAGAATCTCACTTCTGTCAAAGCCAGCACTCAGGAAGCTGAAGTAATAGGCCTATAATTTTAAGTCTGGATTATCTAGCAAGACTCTGTCTTCAAAAAAGAATAAACAAACAAACAAAGAGAGAACAATTCAGAAAACCCCTGCTGAAGGAAGGAGTGTTCCACTTCTAAAACTATGTTCAAATAAGGAAATTTAACTGCCCCAATGTCAAAAAATGAAGAAAATGGAACAAAAGCCTGTGAGTAGAGAAACAAAACTACCTATGTACATCCACCAAGCAGCAGAAATGGTAGAAAGGATTGCAACATTTAAACATGATGAAGAAATTAGCTGTGCTCTGGGAAACTCGGTTCTCTGAAGTCGGTTTTAAAACAGTTATGGGGTCTGGAGAGATAGCTCTGTGAAGTACTTTGTAGTGCAAGTGTAAGGACCCGAGCTCAAATCCCCAGAACCCACATAAAGGACTCATCCCTAACCTCAGCACTCTACTGTAAAATGGAAGGCAGAAACAGGAGAAACCCTGGAAGACTGTAGGCCAGCTTGCCTAGCATATACAGCAGCACATATCAAAAGATCCCACTTCAAATGAGTTGGAAGACAAGGACCCACACTGGAAGTAGTCCTCTGACCACTACACTGTGGCATGGGCATGCCTGTACTAAAACACCAACCAAGTTTGCATGCATACTCATACAAGTACCCAAACACACCACAGAAACTAAAAAATCCAGTCATGATGAGAGTAGGGAGCAGGTGTACACAGGGCCATGGTTCCAAGTGTTGTGCAAAGGGAGGCTTATGGAGCAAGTCAGGAAATGAATTACCCATTCACAGTCAAGTGTGTGTCAAGGAAGCAGGTGCAATGGACAACTGAAGTGATTCACTAAACTAGGGAAATCAATTTGAGTCCCACTCAAAATAATGGAATCTTAAAATCACTCAAAGAGAAAGGTAATTGTCCTCTGATATTGGAACTGTGGAAGCCAGGAAACAAGACTGGGCTTAACTCAGGACACGTCTTCTCCACACCAGCACTGCGTTCTGTGACCTGGTTGTGAAAAGATGAGGTGAGGTGGTATTGTTGCTTTTTTAAAAGATGACTTATGTCTATGTATTTGGGTATCTTTGTGCACCACTTCGATTCCATGATCGTGAGATGTGATGTTAGGGGAAGTTAAGCAGAGTGGCGAGTCAGCAGCTATTGTTAATAAGACACATGGTCGGTCTTGTGGCTATGTGATGGTCCTGTGGCCATGTGCTGCTACTCTCCAGCAGACAAACTGAGCTCCAGTGTTGCAGTCACTGACCTTAGGGAGTGTGACTCTCAGGGGGGAAGCCTAGAGAAAAGAACCCCAGGGGGAGGGAGTTTAGGATTTAAGGAGTGCTGGCAGCTTTTGAGGGAAGGAGTTTGAAAACAAACATTAACATGAGAAATAATATGTGGTTATCTATACTGTGATCTCCACATAATTCCCTAAATACCCATGGTTCAAGGAGTGAAAGACTTCAGGCCTCAGTTAATTGTTCTGGCTCCTGGGGACATAATTAACAACTATCATTGCTAAATGAAAAATAAAGAAATACTTTTTTAAAGTACTCAATGAATATCTTTACAGAAAAGCTATAGGATAGAGTGGATTCCTTTAATATAATAACAGAATTTAAAAAAACGCTGAGAAAAGAGCAGTGATTTTTAAAAAAAAAAAGACACAAGTTTTATTTACCTCCATATTACAAGTAGATTATAAACTACTTTTGCAAACTTAAAGACATTTCTGTTAGCAACACCTACATGAGGTTTTTTTTAAAGTTAAATCATATCACATCAAACTTTAAAATGCACCTTTTCATGTGAAATGGCCATGAATCTGCTCACTTGCCATTCACTAGTTTTTTTCCCTAGCTTTCTAAGTGGCATATTGCTATGTTCTCTGTATCACTCAAAGAATAATGCCAATATATCAATAGTTGGGCATCTGGTTTCATTTTTCTCTCTCTTCCTCATCACTTACTTCTTTTTTAACCCAACTGGCAGATTTCTGTTACTTTCTGTCAGTTTTTAAAACTTCTGAAGTGGTGAGGGAAATTGCTTATCTGCATGTATCAGCAATGTCAAAATGAAATGAAAGTGGTTTTCTCCTTGACTAGGGATGAAAACACTTAACACCTACTGGGAAGAAAAGGAGCCATTTATTTTGGTAAAAATGCTAATCAATCAATGAAATATCTCATGAAGACAAAGATCCAACAACATGACCAATAATTCTACCCTGCTTTTTATTAAGACCTATTTAGTTGCCTTCATCAGAAAGGAAGCCTCAGATCATTATTTTTTCCCATGATCTGTTTCTGTGGTGAAACATTCAAATTTATGTTATTGAAATAAATACATAAATTACTGTGAGGGCAGAGCATAAAATCATGTGTTACCAAACTTAATCTGTAGATTGCGTAAGAATTTACTAGGAAAAAATCATCAATTTTAAAAGAACTCTTGGATATGAAATTCATGTGTACATGACTTATACTCTACATATTTAAATCCTACTTGGGTGGTCTTAAGATCTCATGGCAAGTGGACTATGCTGAGAAAAGTTACTTTTCAGTGGGCAGCCAGAGCTTCCTGGACATGAACTGCAGAGCCTCCCAGGGTTCAAAGGCTCTCGGCCTGCAGCGCTTGCATGCATTACACAAGAGGCACAGTACACTCCCTGGATGACTTTCTTCCTCATTTGTCAGGAAGATACCTGCCATCTCCTCTCTTACATTTACAAAGCTTCATTTCCTAGTAAAACTATGGAAACAAATTAGAGCTCTCCAAATATTTGCTGAATAAATTGATCGCACTCATTGACTGGTAGATTTTCACCAAATATATTTTATTGAGTTCACGTGTAGACAGCTGCAAACATGTCTGGTAGAAAGAGTCCTGGTGTCTAAAATATGTAAAGGTTTGCAAATGTTCTGTTCTGGGCCATGTTGCCATGCTGTTTATCTGTTCCCAAGGACGTATGGCTAAGGTATTTTAGACTGTGCTATGGATGAAATGTTTGAGTCCTCTTAGAGTTCATATGCAGAAGCCTAGCACACAATACAATGGCATTTTGTGGAGAGTTTCAGAGATAATTGGGTTTTAAGGGTGAAGCCTTCAGTAATGACCTTAAAGAAAGAGAGACAAGATTCACATGACTTTATATTCCTCACCATCCCTCACCTTTCTCTTGTCTTCTGTCCATCATGGAATGATACAGAGTAAAGATGGCCATCTGTAAAAGAAGAGGCAGAGGAGGGTCTTTGTCTGGTATAAGATCTGTGAGAACACTAATCTTGGACTTCTCTGTCTTGAGAGCTGTCAGAAAATAAGTTTGTGTTGTCTACACCACCCTATGTATGATACCTTGTTACGCTGGCCTGAATGGACTAAGATAGATAGGGAAAACAACCATGGCCTGAGAAAGGAAGCAGCTTGAGAGGAAACTGGCCCTCATGCTTTGTGTAAAATCAAATCGAGCTCTCTATATTATGATCTGATTAATGCCATGGAAGGGCGCTGTAAATTCCTCTCAGTCCATTTTCTGGTAGTTTTAGAACTTAATTGTCTACACTTGGGTCAATAACATTGAGCAAGGAGGAGCACATGAGAAGGGTGCTGTGAAGCTTTGTAGATGATAATTAAAATCCTTGCTTTTTAACAGGAAAATGACTTCTACTTACAGTTTTCTTTGGAGCTGAACAGATCAGTGAACTGTACTTGCATCCTTCTCTATAAAATATGTATCAATACCATACAAATCAGCCTCTGCGCTTAGGAGGTTGTACTGTGCCAGCATCAAAGTTGACATGCAGGCTGGGTTGAATATCAAAATGTGTCTCTCTATAGACCGTTTGTTATGCTGGTTGACTCCCTCATTAAAAATGGGGGGAATTATTTACTTCATTTCTGCTTATTTAAAGTGGCTCAGAAGCAATTTGATAACAAAGCATTTCCAACGAAGAGAAATAGTGACACCTTGTGGAATTTTCTAATTTTGTCTCCAAATCTGTTAACGTACCTACCCTCAAAACTAAATGTTTAAAAATGCACATTCCTTACCTTGGAAACAAATGTATCTTTATAATGGAATTGATGCCAGATACATTTCATGTTATTTTATGGTGCTGATACCAATAACACAGATTTTCTTTTAAAAATTAAAATCGTTGAGATTCTTCAGTGACTATGCAGAGCTATTGCTCTAAATAATAATGGTGACTACAAGAGATTTATCCATTCAACTTACAACCATCTACAGAACATTCTCTGAAGCAGTAACTGCAATATGTGGAGAGTTATATAGAAGATCAAGTAACATATAGGAAAAGAAAATTTTATAATAATCTACAGGACTTACCACAGCTCTTAATAATTTTTTGAATCTTCGAAAGTCTATTTTGCATATAATTTCTAAAATTGAATTATAACAAACATAAATACTGAGTCTCTTCAATGACCATAAATTCCAGTATTTGAGTGAATGGTAAGCTGGCCTGGAGCTGCAAATACCTAATCATTCCATGATTATTAGGTATACTGCATGTTCTAGATGAGTTACTTGCAGATATGATGAACTGCTGATGCTAACTCGAGTGAACCAGAAGTCTCTCCAATGTTACACAGAAATCAGTCCTGAGATGTGGTTCCCACCTTAGACCTGGATTCTGGTTGATGTGGGTTAAAGTCACCTGTATAAAACAGGACAAGTTTCTGAATTTCCCTGTATCACCATGCATTTACTAATGAGCCACAAAACTTGTATTAACTGAACGGTGTATTTTAAATATTTTGGCAACATAATCAGAAAATAATTCCTTTTTTGTTTCAGATATGACTCTTCTCTGTTGCTGCTCCTCTGGATCACACCCAGGGGATTTCTTTGAGTAAGTTTCTTAAGGATATTGTTTCATATGGAAAAGACAGAGCAGAGCCGCACTCTATGGCAGTCTGTTGTCTAAAGTCAGATCAGCACTTGGGACTAAATAAAATTCTGACTCTGTCACTTACCACCTGTGTGATCTTGAGCAAGTCACTAATTTCTCTGTGACACTGCTTCAGAACATTTAATAAATAAGGATCAAGCATTATCTTACCTCCTACAGTTCTATTATGAGGATTAAATGTGTTAATGTATGCAAAGCAGTGACTGGCACAAAGCAAAAGCCACCTAAGTGTTCACCATTAAGTGTAGAATTGCCTAAAATAAGTGATAAAGAAAGCATTTGGTCTACTCATTAAAATGATCTTTAGAGTGTGAGGGGCAGGTGGGCAAGAATCTGTATTTCCCTCCTAAATGTGACTAGCCCAGGGGAGATCATCAGATGTGTGACCATTCTAAGGCTACTACTTTAGTGTGCTTATCTGTTTATGAATACATACACTCAATCGGAATATGTAATTCATTTTCCCTTCTTAGGTAGATAAAAATCTCAGTTTGAGCTTAAATTATGTTCTCTGCTGGGATGCAGACACAGTTGGATATTTCCAGACAACTGGAAGAAGAGACTCAGCTTGAGCCTATTTGTGTAAGAAACTGAAACATATCTCAGAAAATAGCTCATTCTGAGAGGAAAAAATAATTTTTTCTCGTATAAATTTGCCTAGTAACAAAACCTGAGATACCCAAGCAGACAGGTGAGTCTTTCTCACTAGAATAACTTCCAGTTCACTTCTTGGTTTATAGCATAGTTTGCTTTGTTGAGTTTTTGTTGTTGTTTGCTTGCTTGAGACATGTTCTTTCTGTGTATCCTAGGCTGTCCTCAAACTAGCAACCTTTCTGTAACCACTTCCCAGTTGCTTCCTACTCTACCTTTTATGTGACTCACATTAAAGGAAGGAAGAAGTCACAGCAATGACAATTTGATTTTATAATAAGGAAAGAAAAATGTTGTCACCTACTCCAAGAATACCATGATAATTCCTACATTCAGACAGTAACAAGTGGAGCTGTGATTTTACAAGTTCAAGTGAGGGGTGCCCTGAAGTAGAAGAGAACTGGGATTATGAAAAGCTAGATGAGTAGTAACAATAGAAGGATTAAGTGAAGTAAATTGGAGATAACCCAAGAGCATGGATCAAGCTTTGAGAAAGACTGAAGATATATAGTAGAGGCAAGGAGGTAGACACAAAGAAGTAGAATTGACATGTTCATTTTCCAAACTTATCAAAAGGAAAATACTTAAAAATTACTAAATAATCATGTCTGGGCTTCAAAGAACATTTTAAAAGAAAGTTTAAAACGCTTCTGTTTCTGACTAACTTTGACACTCATCAACTAGTTATCATTGGTTAAGTTCTTGAATGTTCTCAAATGCCTTATCCATTACCACTCAGGCTTTCATTCACAATTGATTTTTACATTATTACTTACTCCTGTAAGCACAAAATTGCAAGTAATGTATTCTTTCTCTTTACTGTATTGCGTCTAATGAAGAAATCATTAAAATGTGGAACAGCTAAACAAAAACAATGTCTTAGACATAAGGAAGTCTCTATGTAGACATTTCTAAAGTATGACAGAAGTCTTGACAGTACACTAGGTATTAGCCACATGTATAGCATCCTATGAGATGCAAAATCTTATGTTATACTTGAGAAACTCTTAGAAATTTTGTATAACTGAATTGAAGGGTACATTTCAGGGAATGGTGATGGCCCTTGGGTTGTAAACAAAAGCCAAAGTAAAGGACCACAAGAATCAAGCCTATCTATCAAATGAGGCAGTCACACTATATTACTACTCGTCTTTGATATTCATATAGCATTCCTTTCCTGAACACAAAGCCCTTTACACTATAGTATCTAATCACAGATGTTCCAGCTTCCATAAAGCTCAATTCTAATTCTAAACTGAAGCAAGAATCCTGCCCACACTCCCCCATCATAACTGTTCTTTCTAAATACCTATAGTGATTGAGAATTTGTCACTTCTTGAGACAGCACATTTTTCTTTTTAGAAAATAATTAGTATAACTTAAAGCCTAACATGGAAGATTGAGCAACCCATTTATCTTCTTTCTTCATCTTTGGAGTATAATTAAAACAAGTAAATAATTATTTTAAAAAATCTCCCCAAATCTCAAGGACATATAAGAAAAATCAGACAACTGAATTTTCTCCTTTGTCCCCAAAGGAAGCTTTCCTTTCCACCCAGGCAACAATATGTTGGTGTACTTCATAAAGATGCTAAAACACAAAATTGGCAACCACCACACAACAGGCACAGTCAATGGTGGAAACAGGAAGTGAAGCATCATTTGGAGCAAAGGGATTAAGTGCAAGCCTGTACACCGGACATTGAGCAACTTCTGCCGGCCTTCTGGCACACTGGCCACCACCCAACCCCTCCCTCAAGTTTGTCTATGAAAACTTACATGCCAAAAATAAATGCTCCTGATTTGACTTTCAGTTCTTATCTAAGTGTTCTCTTTCCAAAATGTTCACTTTTCAGTGAGATCTTCCATTTGCCTAAGTCCATCCACAGGCCAGCATTTTAAAGCTTTTGCTGCTACGGTTTATCACCTCGGTTCTTTCTTCCACACCAGGGTTTTATTCCTAACTGCTGAAAGGGCTCATAGCTTATGAATTATACTCAGCTCCTTCCCGGAAAGTTGCTTGCCTGAGGCCAGCGCCATCTCTGGAGACAACTCAGATCTAATGATGTACAGATGTAGGCTAAGTCATCCTGGCACTCTCTTCAATTTGCTATATCGCTGAGAAACCTATCCAGAATTTTTTCATGTTGCTGTGGTTTAATTGTGCACCCTGAAATTCATGTTTTAGAAACTCCATTCCCAGAGCTCCAGTGTTGAGAGATAAAAATTGTAAGAGATGATTAATGAGTTTATATAAAAGCAAGTTCAGCTCCTCTTTCCTGTTGTCACTAACCAGTGATGCCTTTTGCCTGTCATCACACAACAACACAGTCCTCATCAGATGGAGCCTTGCTTTTGGACTTTACCTCTATAATGGTAATAAATCTCTGTTCTTTCTCAATTATCCAGTCTGTGTATTTTCTTATAGCCACACAAAATGGATCAATCCACATGTGATTGCTTAAGGACTGGTTTCAAACACATTAGCATTCAATTTATCACTGTCTTTCTGAAGTGTTGATCCCAATAGAATTCCATGTAAACCTGCTTCATGGTCCATTTCCCGGAGACACTAATCTTACACACTAATAGTAGACCAAGAAAGGATACAAAATGGAAGTGTCTACATCAAAGACTGAGTCTCGGTCATTACACAAGGAGTTAAAATGAGATAATGAGGAGAATATGAACACTAGATAAAGATGGAAAAGTAAGAAAATCACAGAATAAAGCCATGATGCTGTAGATGTGTTCTATCCAGTTAGTGACAAGGAAGCACTGTGCATTGACAGTACAGTAATGGAAATAAAGTTTAGTAGACTTATTGAAAGACAAACTTGTTAAAACTCCACAGAATACAAAACAAAATGGAGAATATGAAAGCTAATACAAAAAAATTAAAGGTCTAAGAGATACAATATATTAAGAGTTCTAGATAGAATGGAAAAGTGGAGAGACAGGTTTCTTTTTAATAAACAAAGATGGCTAGAGAAATGGCTCTGCAATCACAAATACCTGCTTCTCTTGGAGAGGACTCAGGTTTAATTCCCAGCGCCCATACTGGGCAGCTCACAACTGTCTGTAACTTCAGTTCCAGGGAATCTGATGCTCTCTTCTGGCCTCCACAGTCACTGCATGCATGTGGTATATATACAGATAAGCAAGCACACATACATACACATAAATAAAAATTAAAAACAAAAAACACAAGAAACTTTGTCAAAACTAAAAGCCAAGAGTTTCCAAAGGACTCTGCAAAATGAATAAGGAAATTCTACACAGTGTAAAAGATTGAGAAAAAAAGAAAAAGTCACTAAACCATCCCAGAAAGAAAACAAACAAAAAACAATGTCTCATTCATGCAAAAAGTTCAGTTTCCATCTTAACAACAACTTTGGATATTAACTGGTAAATCAGAATGTGCTCAACCTTTAAAACAGAGAGTAAAATTTTCGATCTAAAATTAAAGATTCTCAAATGTACAGAAGAGATGGCTCTTGAATATTCCCCCATGGCCCATTGCTTAGTCAGCAGCTTGGGGCACCATGAGAGGGTTAGGGACCATTAAGCCGCTGGGAACAGTCAAGGTCTCTCTCCCTCTCCCTCTCCCTCTCCCTCTCCCTCTCCCTCTCCCTCTCCCTCTCCCTCTCTCACCCAGCTACCACAAGGTAATCAGAGTTGCCCTATACTACAATGTCCTGCGTGGAGTGAACCCTCTAAATCTCAGCTTCTCCTTCTGTTTACTGATAGTGCTGGTTATCTTGTCACAGTTGCAGAAAACTGAGTAGCATGGGCAGTCAGTTCCAAATTTTTTACTTTTTATGTGTCTTTCCAAAGGAATCTACTAGTAAAAATAGTCCATTAAAATAGAGGACTATAATACTAGAGGAGTAGAGGACACTCTAAGAGTAAAAAAGTAGACAACCGCGTCAAGATGGATGCAGCTCTGATGCAAAGTCTAGGATATAGTTTACAGAATTTAACTACGAAAATAATAAAAGGACAATCAATGATATAAGGAATACAAGACCATTATATGAACAGAATACATATATATGTATATACATATATAATCACAACACTTTATTTGGCTCACTCATAATTCATTTAAAGAAAATGCATCCTAAATACTAACTTATTCATAAACAACTACCTAAAATGGTTGAATGTGAGGGTGTAAAAGGACAGTGGTAATGATTCAAATTCTTATGTTCTCTAGAAGTTATAAAGTTAATCATTTTTAAGGCAGAATATGCATGATGTTGAGAAATACAGGGAATTATCAAAAGAATGAATGAAAATGTCCTGAGTTTGCCTCTGGGGAGCAGACATTAAGGTGAGAGGGAAGGCTAACTGCGCATTTATTACAACCTTTGCAGGACTTTGTTGTATCTGCAAATTATATGTGTGTTCAAAATATATATCAATATGTTTAAGCATATTGATTAAAGCTTATTTTCAAAAAGAAAGAATTTCCCCCTTTGCAACCAAGATATTTCCTCCATGATGAATGGTCCAGGGATTTATGTCCCAAAACATAGCAAATAGCTGTTTATCTTTACTGTGCTGGACTTGGAACATTTCATGGGAGAGCTCACATTCTACCCTAGGCTGTCATGAATGAGGACTGGAGTGTCACAGCTCATTCGTCCACACCTAGTAATACTCCCTTCCCTTGCCTCACTCGATAGCCTTTCTCTGACCTCAGTAGAATAGTTTTCAGAATTTAGGATTGTTTTTTAGATATAGGCTGGCTCATTCTTCACCTCTATATATTGTTATATTTTAAAAACAATACAAATCACAGTAACTTTATTAGAACTTAACACTTCTAAGACATAACAACATAATGCTTCACATTGTATCCCAGGTTTTCCCATATATGAGATTTTCAAGTCACCTACCCTGTGTGTGTGGTGGAGGATTAGTTTGAATGTCCTTAATAATGTTTTGGGTGAAGAACTTTATATTTATCTCTTTTAAAGTGAAGCTTATTAAAGTTTCTTAACCACTAAATATAAAGGAAAATATATTTGGTTCTCAAATTATTCACAGGAGACACATAAGATATCTTTTCCAAATGTGCATCACATCACTCAAATTTAATAACTGTACTTTCATACAAGACTTGAATAAAAATGGTGAGCAACACCAAATGTAGCAAGGCCAAGTCCTTCAGTCCCAGGAAGATTCATTTCAAGTCAAAATTGTCCACTGTCCTAAGTTCTTGTCTGGCTCTGATACACCAAGTAGATGAGAGTTCTTAACATCAACCATTTAGTAGATGGGAGCTGTCAACCTCAACCATTTCAACAGAGTTAAGAAGATAAAGTGATATTCTGCTCATATAATTGCTTTCTTTTATGATATGCATTGCTATGTAGTAACTATTAACTTTCCTATTTCACTGGATATTCAAAGTGACATCATTTGATTGTCACTTAGCGTGTCTTATATATGGACAGTTCTGGGATGAAGACTTTGATTTTAGCTCAGGACTTTTTGCTCTGTTCTCTAGAAGCAGGTCAGTATCTTGGGCTATGTTATTATTGTTGTTGTTATTGCTGTATTATTATATTATTATTGTTTCTGTTATATTGTCGTTGTTATTACTCTCACTACTGCCACTACTATGTTAATGCAAGGTGGGGAACCTAAGCTTTCTAGTCTGACTTTAGCCCTATAATTCCACCTGGATATGGGATAGTGCCATCCTAGAGGTCATGCCATAGATTTTTAAATTGCAGTGGGCAAGCCCTGCTCTCTACAGGCCCAGCTATTCCCACTGCCTTCTGACAACTGACTGAGGATACAGCTTTAAGCCTTTGATATTCCTAGGCAAAGAGTCTGTGCTTTGACATTTGCATTTATCTCATTATGTTTGATTGGCATATTGAGATCCATAAGCTTGTGGTTAATATATTGCCAAGGATTCTTAATTAAGCTGGTTGTGCAAAAAAGGCATCAGAGTCTCCGGAGAAATGTATAATCTTTGCCAGTCCTTCACTTTGAATTTGCCTTGCTGCCCTGGTGGCATGGCAGCCCGCTGTGCTACAGGGAGTGTTGGGGGCTCGACACAACAACCAAAGGCTTTTATAACCAGCTCTGCCATTTGAGTTTGGAGCAAAGGGAGACTGTTACAATAAAGAGGAGAGATGAGCTGAATATCAAAGTCCATATTCCCAATAGACAAATAAGACTGAAGAGCAAAACACATGACAGGCAAAGCTGTCAGTTGTCATACCCTAAAGAATTATTAAACATTAATGTGTTTATTGCCTATTTACTCCTCTCCTATTAGCCTTTTCAGAAAACTAAAAGTTTGAAGATGAGACAAAAATAATCAAACAAAAAATGTACAAAACCCTAATGGCTGCTGTTGTCATTGCCCCCAAACCTTCCCTGGTCCCTAAGGCAAAGCTGTGACTGTAAATAGGAAGCATCATAGCACCTATGAACTTGAAGGAAATATGAATCCCCAAGCTCTACCTGCCGAACCAAAAACTTTTTGCGTGGGGTGTTGGAATCTGTGTTTTAACACAGCTGAATGCTGTGCTTCAGTCTAGTTTCAGAACTGTCGCTGCAGGGGAATATCTTAAAGGACATGATCAGTTGAGGGATTCAGAGCAAGGCAAAGACAACTCCTAAACACAGGGGATGGTGCTGCCTGACGACTCTTCCTCATTCTGCATCCTTGGCTGCCATTGAATTGTCGTGCTCCATGTCACAAATACCCTAAGGATCCCAGAGTATAGCAGATGTCCTCAGGAGTTCCCTTTGGTAATCAGCATTCCTACAGTGCAGGCACGATGCCTTTCTGTGCACCCAAGACTTAGCCCTTGAGATAACTCCTGCTCTACTCTGCACCATGGCCACAAGCCTTAAAACAACATGAGTTTTGTCCAGTGTAGAGACCTTATATTCCCATCCTGTTCAAGATTTCCACAGGCATCCCTTTATGGCCTGACTTCAACAGGATGCTGCTGTTTAAATGTGGGTCATGCAGTGAAACTGTCTGCTAGAAATGAGGCTGCTCTGCTCTCCTTATACCCCGTGGCTATCAAATGACCTGTCAGCTCTGTTCCAGACCTCTATATGCTGCTTTCCTGGTACCTGATAGCTCTACTCTGCCATGCCCACTGAGAGTCTATTAATACAGAAATTGTATGTTAGGCAGTAGTCCAAGAAAGGTTTGATAACATTTCCCTATGTCCTATGAACTAAATATCCCAATTTACGCACCCCTGCACAATCTATTCTGAAACAAGTTTATTTAAATCTTTTGATCTGTCCAGAAAAAAGTTATCAATATTTTTGTGCAACTGTGCAGAAAAATAACCATACACACAAAATATGAATGATGGTGAGTATGTGGTTTGAATCTCCTTTTTTAATCTGAGCCTTTTCCTTGTCACTAAAACATTTCATTATTTGATAAGGCAATTATTTTTTATTTTTATTTATATTTGGTTTTTAGAGACAGGGTTACACTGTGTAGCAATTATTTTTTAAATAATCTCTTATTATAAAGTAATATATGACATATGGACTGTACTACGTTATAACAAATGCTTTCTGGTGTTGTCAGCCTGGCCACAGACAGGCTATGAAAGCTGAGCTTTCAGATACCACAGCACGCTCTCAGCTCCTTCCTCTTTGATTTGCGGTATGCTTTCCTTCTGTAGAATAACCTTTCTTGTTTCTTCTGATTCTCATAAGTTTTCATTCAGATTCACCTTTCTTCCCTGACACACAAAGAACATGACCTACGATGGGCCACTATGTGATCACATGACTCTAACAGAGTCAATCAGATTATCTTCTAAGGCTCTTCACTAGTATTCCAGAGGACTCCTAGAGAATGTGTGTCTAGGATACTGAAGTCATACTGTCCGCCATGCAGACAATCTGCCTGCAATACACAGAGACTCCCAACTGCTTAGCCTGGCATGCTAGGTATGCCTTTAATGCCAGCACTTGGGAGACAGGAACAGGTAAGTCCCTGAGAATATCAATTGCAACATTTGGTTTTTCAAAGAAGTCATACTTGAAGTAATTCACAGCTTTATAAGAAACATTTGTTTTAGTTCAAGTTAGTTACATATTTTGGACACCTTTAATCAAAAAACAAAACAAAAACAAAAACAAAAAAACTTGTGGAATATTCCTTTACACTGTGTGGCTTTAGGTTTCTGTGATTGGTTTAATAAAGAGACCGACTGGCCAATACCCAGACAGAATAAGGTTAGGTGAGAGAACCAGACTAAGGACACTGGGAAGAAGAAGGGCAGAGTCTGAAGAGTTGTGAGCAGACTCAGAGAGAAGCAAGATGAATGTGCTGTGTTAAAAGAAGGTACTACCATGTGGCAGAAGGTAGATAAGAAGTATGGGTTAATTAAAATATAAGAGTTAGCTAATAACAAGCCTGAGCAATTAATATTAAGCCTCTGTGTGGTTATTTGGGAGTGTCTGCTGGGACACAAAGAAACTTCACCTACAAAAACCACTTCAATATATAACTCCAAATAACTCTACAGAGTATGGAGATAGAAAATTTTAAGCAAACTCAGAATTATATTGAGTAGAAAGTGGTCCAGGCAATTATTGAAAATATAACTACTGTACACAGCTACGAGTCTAAGGACTGAAACCAATTCTCATGTTAATGAAAAAGGGTCCTGTAAAATTGTAGTCATGTAGGCATTGTGCCTGATCTCTATAGAGATGAAGTGAGGAAGTGCCAAGTCATGCCCTGCACCACGTTAGTAACTATTGTGAGATGATGACTTGGATGGAAATGACACTGCAGAGTCCAAAGTTTGCCATAAAAATCTCTATATAGTTTAAAATATGTGGCTGGGTAGATGGCTCAGCAGTTAGGGCATATGCTGCTCTTCTAGAAGAGCTGCTTGGTTCAAAGCATCAGATGATCCACAACTGCCTGTAACTATAGTTCCTGGGAATCCAGTGCCCTCTTCTGGTCTCCTCAGGCATCTCTCTCTCTCTCTCTCTCTCTCTCTCTCTCTCTCTCTCTCTCTCTGTCTCTCTCTCTCTGTCTCTCTCTCTCTGTCTCTCTCTGTCTCTGTCTCTCTCTGTCTCTGTCTCTCTGTCTCTCTCTCTCTCCTCTCCCCCCACACAAATTCTAGGAAACTAAGTATTGGAAATGTCCAGCACCTCTACAGCATGTTCTAAGAAACAAGCTATTTCTAAGGCTACATAATGGCAACAATACATAGACAAAGAGATGGTTGCTGTCCCCTCCCAGTCTCACGTGAACACACTGTGCATCTCCTGTTGCTCAAAGTGTCCTCCTGCCAATTCCGAGATAGAACATTGACTTTACGGCAGCTATATGTCTATTAAGTATGAATTTACCACCAGCTTTTCAATTTTATATAAAATACAATCATAGTGTGTGCATTCTTCTGTGAGTTGACATTAGAATTGGGATATGTTGCTCAGAGCTGGTGTTTGCTTGTTTTTATTATGATGTAATATCCACCTGTCATGTACCAGCCACAGATTCATCATTTCTCTTACCCATCCTTGCCCTGGCTTCAAGATACTGATTCTGAGCCTTGCACACATCTGTCTTTAGATAGCCAGCTTCACTATAAGCTCTGTCAGGAGGTTGTGAGAGGGAATCTAAAAGAAAGAGGCTTTGCTTTTCAACTACAGCATGTTTCTTTGTCTAGTTCCTGGATCACAGCTGCTAGCAGCATTGGGAACATCCAGTGACACTCACCTAGCTGTGACTTCTGCAGCTCCTCTGCAGATACTTCCAAGGAGTATCAGATCACCTAGCATTAGCTTCTAGTGAGTCCCATGGCTCCAGCATGTGGCTTCTTTCCCAGTGAAATGCAGTGGATCACAGCTACATGTTCCCTGGGCACTCAGAACCTTCTTATGTTATAGACGAGCTTCTCTAAAATGCCTTCCTTTTCTGGTTGCTTCTCAGTTCTAGGATGCCCCTACATCCATCATTCCTTTAATGTGCTATAAAATTCCTATCTGAGTTCTTTTACTTCCCTGAGGATCTTGCTATTTGATGCTAATAACCTTTCAATTAAATTTTCAAAGTAGTAGTATGGGTTCTCCTTTCTTGCATAATTATGAATTTTATTCTAGCTGCTTGCTAATTGTATTAATTTTCTCAAAGAACTATTCCTGATTGTACACACACACACACACACACACACACACACACACACACACACACACACTATATTTCCTTTTCTGTAAACTAACTTAGATTTACAGCATCTTTTATTTGACTTTTGAGGGCTACTTTTCATACTCGTTTTCTGAATTGTGAGTGAGTAGGTGGATGGGTGCAAACGGCACCCAGGGCCTTGTCCATAAGCAGCAAGAACTCTGCCATTGAGCTACATGTCCAGTCCTGTCTCTTCCATTAACTTTCCATTATCTAATCCATTGAGTCCATAAACCAGCCTTTAAGAACAAGGACGGTTCTGTTTCCTTGTGCATTTTCTGTGTGAAATACTCTCTGATTTTTTTTTTCAGGCCAAAGTACATTAACATTTTTGGTTTATTTTTAATCATTGACAATGAAAGTTAATTCCTTAACATTTTGACATTTTCTAACTCTTTCAAAATTATTAGCTTTTAACATTTGCTTGCCTTTTATCATAAAATACTGATGCTATTATCTGAAAATTTTGAGCTGCTATGACTCAACAAATGGGCATTTTACTTTATGAATCTTGTTTTTTATTAAATGCATATGTCTTTTAAATTGTTCATTTTCCTGGTGAATTTGGTCCTTTTGTCCAAACGAAGCCATTCTGTTCACCTCCTTCAGTGTGTTTTGTCTAAAATCATATCTGCTACTATTAATGTAGCTACAAAAGTTTCCTACAGGTCAATATTTTTGTAACATATATTTTTTTCCACAATTTAAACATTCCCTGCCCTTTAGATTTGGAGAGTCTTTGAATAGCAAAATTGGACTTTTAAAAACTCATTGAGAAAAGTTTTATCTTTCTAATTTTATATTTCTCTATTTTTATTTATGTAAATGCTGACAATTGAGGATTTAAATGTTTTGAGTATTTGTTCTTTTCATAAGTAACTCTGTTTCTCTTCTCTGTTGTTTCCTTGATAATGCTGAATACATTTAGCAGTTTCCCTGTGTTTCTCTTCAGGGTCTGTTCTTTCAGAAGTTAGCCTAGAAATTTATTTCTATTTCTAAGCATTCTATGTATAGCACTAAATTAAAAAAAATTTACCCTCCACAGAGACTTCTCAAGAGTCTAACTTCACCTTGCTTTTCTTATTGACTCATTTTTTTGCTTTTTTCTAGATACATTTACTCATAACATTAAGAAGCATTAAACAAAATTATAAATTTTCTATATGTAAAATATGTATATTTACATAAGTATAAATTTTCTTAATTCCATTTTCCATCTCACAACTCCTGTCTGGAAGTATTTTCATTCTTCTTAAACACCTTTAGAAAGAGACCACTGTTAATGACTATTTTTCCCCTCTCACACAGAAATCACAGTTAGTCCATAATCTCTAGGTAACCACGCCATCGTCAACCAGTTTGTGCCATTATTACATTAGCTTTTTTATATCTACTTATCTTTGATGGAATGATGAACATTCTATTGTTCAAATGCTATCTGTGGATATTTGAGGATAGCCTCAAATCTGGGGGGAAATAGAGATAAATATTTATCTCCTGCAACAAATCTCTAGATATTTCTACCTTCTTTATATTATCTTATTTTAATGATCCATAAGGAATGGGGGTTTTTTGTTTGTTTTCTGTTTGGAGAAAGATCAAGATGGCTTTAATTGTAGGTTTCCTTAACCTCAGGGTGAGGCCTTTTCAGATCTTGGTTGAATGTGAGAGAGATTCTCTACAAACTCGAAAGAAAATCTTGAAGGGAGTGGAGGGATAGAGATAGTTATTAAAACCCTGGATCTAACTTCAGTTCTGTTTTTCTTATCTCAAAGGTCCAGGCATGTTCCTCTTATATCTTCAGCATAAAGTAAATAGCATTAGTGCCCTGGTATTCTTTGTATTTATTTTGCTTTTTTCTCTAGGTTTTGAATTTTCCAAAATATTTAATATGTGGAATAGTATAAACACATGCACACACACACACACACACACACACACACACACAC
>CABHPR010100231.1:2253-20555 GCA_902168415.1 Peromyscus melanophrys
GTGTGTGTGTGTGTGTGTGTGTGTGTGTGTGTGTGTGTGTGTGTGTGAAGCATTCACCACATGTGTGGAGGTCAAAGGACAATGGTGTGAAGTCAGTTCTCGTCTTCCAATTTGACAGTTGACATGGATTTAACCCCAGCCCTTGGGAGGCAGAAGCACATGGATTTCTAAGAGTTGAGCATCAGCCTGGTCTACAGAGTAAGTTCTAGGACAGCCAAAGCTACACAGAGAAACCCTGTCTTAATCCTCTCCCTGCCAAAAAAAACCAAAAAACAAGAAATTCTATAGCTCATTCATTTGTTATGCACATTGTGGTAAGATATACATATAAGTTTGTTCTTATAAGATTTTATCATATTTTATATGAGGGAAATGATACATTAATTTATACTGCCAGATTAATACACTTTTATTTTTAAAAAAACACATAGTAAAATTCTGAATGGTCTTATATTTATCTCAATTGAATATTCAGCAATATGGAAATAGATTCATGTGTTGGATTTTGAAAAGTAATCTTCATCAAAAATTTCCAGTAATGTTTCTTCTAAACTTATGGAATGTAATCGATGAAAAATACTTGGCAAACTGTTATTTACTAGGGTGGCTAGAGGTAACAATGATGTGCTGTATGGTTAAAAATGTCAAGAAAAATTCCAAAAGTTTTCACTATACAGAAATAGTTTGAGAAGATGAAAAATACTTAACTTGGTTTTGCTATTATTTTCTATGTACACATACAAAAACCATGAAATTTTATGTTAGTAATGTATATTTTTTGTAAATTTTTATACATCAATTTAAATAAAATTTTAAATGAGACTTCAAGACTCACAGGTTTTGAAAGGATGGGTGGGCCAGAAATTGGGGCAGTACCTCACTACATAGCCCAACCTGACCTAGACCTCATCTCCTGCTCAGCCTCCCAACTGCTGGGACTGAAGATGGGCACCACCATGCACAATGAAAATGTTTTGAAAGGAAACAATGAACAAAACACACGTTCACCAGTTTATAACTGTTTTAAGGACTTAAGGATGTTTGATACTTTGATAGCAAATAATGAAATGTCAATTTGATACCGCTGACATGAGATAACAGTTGTCTTTTCTAATATGTTTTTCAAATGTTGAAATCCAGCAAAATAACTCAGTTGTTCATCTCACCAGATTTAAAATATTTACAATATATGAACTCAAACATAAAGGGCATCTTTGTATAAAATTTTATTTGATTTATATGTTGGAGTTTCATATAAGATTAATATAATTTTTTCCTTGAATACTCTTAAGTGTAAATAAAGGAAAAGTGAAATTCTTGCATAGTGATGTTGGTGGGTAGAACCAATTATATTCTGTATTTTAAGGTCTGGGATGGCGCAATGAAGAAGTTTGGGGAATTTCCTGAGGAACACTGTTCTATTCTGGAGTCAAGAAGTGAAACACACACCAAATACATCTTGGTATACAACAACCTCAGCTTCAGAAAGTTAGTAGACAAAGCAGGGTGTCCACATGCTAACTGCTACCCAGCATAGCAGACTCAATTTTATTACATTCTGTGGTTCGCTAGACTCATTTTAGAAAATACAGCAATGAAAAATAACAATTGAGAATAATGAGGACAATTGACAGGAGTGCAGTTATAAAATGTGAATAAATAAATGACAGTTTTTAATTAAATTTTAGTTTCGGATAAGCAGTGAAAAAAAATAGTTCACCATTAGTTACAAGCAAAAATGACTTTTTGTCTAAGATTCTGTGTTTTATATTGCAGTCCTTGGGAGAGAGTCAAGAGCCAATGTCAAGTTCAGTATATGCATTGTTGGTTATGGTTTTAAGATCTGGCATGCTGTTTGGTGAACACCAATGAGGTGATTTTGATTTCTGGTTCATAGTTTGTCAAAGAGTTCCACTTCTATTTTTACTGAGCTGATAATGAGATTTCATTTCTCTCTCTCTCTCTCTCTCTCTCTCTCTCTCTCTCTCTCTCTCTCTCTCTCTCTCTCTCTCTCTCGTATGTGTGTCTGTGTGTCAGAGGACAATCTTAAGTTACATTCCTCACCTTGTACCCTATTTTACACAGGGTCTCATGCTGTCTACTGCTGCATATACCAAGCTAGCTGGTCTGTGAGCTTCAGGGTTCTCCTGTCTCTGCTATCTCACTTAGAAGCAGAGGGATTTTAGATGTGTGCACTACTGTGTCTGGCTTTGCACGGCCTCTGAGGGTGCAAACTAAGGTCCTCACACTTGCGCAGCAATGTCTTCGCCCACTGAGCACCTCCCCAGCCCAGTTTATACTTCTTAACATCTCTGTAGTTAGGAGGGATTTCCAGGAAAGCTCCAGTCACAGAACTTAATCAGTAGCATCAGATCCTCTGCACATCTGTGATTTTCATCTCTGGTTAGTGTATTTGCCCCGAATGACTACAGTAAGCAGAGAAAACCTGACCTCCAGCTCAGCTCACATGGAGCTTGACTATTTCAAGCTGTGAATATTGAGCATTGTAGCTCACACAAAGGCTTAAAGGCATTAGACTGAGAGCTGGAGAGATGGTCAGTGGTTAAGAGTGTTTGGTGCTCTGTCAGAGAAAAGGGATTCAGTTCTCAACATCCACATCCAGAGGCTTACAAATGCCTGTTACTCCAGCTCCATGGGATCCATTGTCCTCTTCTGGCCTCTGCAAGTACACACATACACACACACACACACACACACACACACACACCAAAAATAGATAGATGATAGATAGATAGATAGATAGATAGATAGATAGATAGATAGATAGATAGATAAAATTGTAAAACTTTTTATTGATTCTTTGTGGATTTTACATCCCCCTATATCCCCATCCCTTTGCTTCTTCCCTCTGTCCTTGTAACCTCCCCCAAAACAAAACAAAATTTAAAAGTAAAGCATAATAAAAACCCAAAACAAAAAAAAAGGGGGAGAGGAATCTCTGGCATGGAAGCTGTAGTGTGGCCCAGTGAGTCACAGTCTACCCTTTAGTCCACACATCTTTACTTGTAAGTGTTCATTGCAATGCTTTTTTAAAAAGGGAATTGTTAGACTATGAGAACAATGTGTCTGGGGAATCAGGTTCAGGGAAAACAATAAAACACAAGGTGGGAGATAATTATAGTGGTATTTTATTTGTACTGAAATGTGATTTTATTTGTATGTTAATAAATAAAGTTGCCTAGGGGTCAGAGCTATTAGCAAGCCATAGCGAAAGCCGGTTGTGGTGGTGCACGCCGGTAGGATTTGCTGAAGGAGGCACACGCCTTTAATCCCAGCACTTGGTAGGCAGAGCTAGGTAGATCTCTGTGTGTTCAAGGATACAGTCAGCATTGGAGACACACACTCCAATGTGTGTCTGGAGGTCTGTACAGACAGGCAGTGACGAGGCAGTCACGTGGTTGGGTTTACAACCAATGAGAAGGCAGAACAGAAAGTCTGTTTAAAGACAAACAGACAGGAAGTAGCTCTCTTTTGGAGAGGTCTCTTGGCTGAAGAGGCTAGCTGCAGCAGGCAGGTAAGGCTCTTAGCTCTGACCTCTTGGGCTTTTATCTTTACATTGGCTCTGTGTTTCTTATTTAATAAGACGGTTGGTTACATCTACAGATAATTCTCGTATTTTCTTTGACACAGCACATGACCAGTGTTTATTTCATTCAGCCTTTCAGTATTCATTCAATTGGCCCAGCTGTCTGAATTAGAGCACATTAAAAATGCCCTGTCTAGCCGGGCAGCAGTGGTCCACGCCTTTAATCCCAGCACTCGGGAGCAGAGGCAGGAGGATCTCTGTGAGTTCGAGGCCAGCCTGGGCTACCAAGTGAGCTCCAGGAAAGGCACAAAGCTACACAGAGAAACCCTGTCTCGAAAAAATAAAAACAAAAAACAAACAAACAAAATAAATGCCCTGCCTCTGTCTCCTCTTCCTCTGACTCCGTCACCGCTGCAGGAAGGTGGCAGTAATGGACAGAGGCTGGAGGGGGGATGGGGAAGGAAAAGGGAGCTGACATGAGTGGACTGTAGCTTTCCGAAGCCGAGAAAAAAGTCACAGGAAGAGAACAACACTTGGTTCGCTGCAGGCAGGGACAGCAAGGCCACGGGATGCCTGGGGCACAAAATCTAAGGGAGACTAGCAATAGCCAAGGAGCCGTGACCTCTGACCTCTTCACACTTGCACTCTACTGACCACAGGAAGACAATTTTCATCAGCTGAGATACAGAGCAATTACAAAGAGATAAGAAATAAGCACCAAGGGGCACAGAGGAGGCTGGGCTGCCGTGTGCAGGAAGGGGGAACGGCAGCGGGACAGGAGACTGCTGGTAAACTAACTCTCTCTCTCTCTCTCTCTCTCTCTCTCTCTCTCTCTCTCTCTCTCTTCCTTTAATGTGAACATTTACAGCTTGTAGCTGTTTCAGTCTCTTGTCCAGGTTAAATTCTGAGGAGAGCGTACAATACAGAAAGAATTTAAGAACACAGAAGTGGAGTAAGCTTGGGACGTCAGTCCTGTTATTAGGCCCCCTTCCCTTAGTAATGTTGACAATGAAGTGTTAATTTTTAAAGCTAAGATAGGATTTTTGTTAATTTAAGAAAAAAGCAACTAAACTGATGTGGTAAGATGATCACAGAAGAACGCAGGGAGCCCTTTAAGAGCATCAGAAGAAAAACCTGCGAGGGCTTCAGCAAGTTTTTCTCTGTAGTTAATAAAAATAACATCATATTTTGAAGATTTAGAAATCAGAAGAATTAAAAGTACTTTAGAAAAGTGATCTTGGGACAAAGAGAAAGAAGACAATTGCAGTAGCAAGGAGGTTAGCCAATAATTTACCAGCACGCCGTCAGCAAGCCTGACTCAGTCTTCCAGCATCCACTAGCACTTGCACTCCATGACAGCCTAACCGCTGCACAGGCGCTGAGCTCAGAGGAGGAGCCAGCAGTCAGCGCTCATCTATCATTTTCTGTGGCACCTCCCACTTTCCCTAATGAGCAATTTTGTGAGCATCTCAAGCAATAAATTGGATACAGTTTATTGAAAAGAACATATTATTTAATAAATTTCTCTGGTAAGTTTGCTTATAATTGATACTAATATTATTTTTCAAAGAGAGGTAACAGCATGGTAGTTCAAGGTTAATTTCCCAGGGACGACTTTTATATTGGCTGATTTGCTGCTGGTGTGCTTTTCTTAACATTATAAAACTTCCCATGATACTAACACTCATAACTTTGCCCTCCAGGATCCCACATACTGAAATTAACCAGGGGGAAATGAGCATGCCTAAAAGAACTCTGGGATTTACCACACACTGAAAAACATGAGCCCGTTGTGGGTAATGTTTAGCAATCATGTTTAGCTTCTCTAGTACAGTTTGGCCTCTCAGTATAGTATGTTTTCTTCCACAGCTTACCAATGTTAAGATAATCACTTCTTTTGTTCCTTCATGAAGACTGCTGACCTAATACATAATTGTGTTATGAATAATGGGAACTCCTTTAAATTCCAACCCTGAACCTAAGCAATGTTTCATTACTCAGAAATATGGAGCAAACCCTTGTTGAAGAATTTATTTTGGACTCTTGGTAAGAACAACTTGTAAAGGAAATGATCGTTAGTTTTAAAAGATCACAGTTCATCAGTTGTGATATGAATATGTATGATCAAAATGTAAGTTGCAATGTTGACTATATATGCTATATAAACTGAGGGCTGGAGAAAAGTCTCGGAATATAAACATATGAATTATGTTTGAACTTGGAATAAAGTAAATAAATAAATAAATATAGGAAGAGAAAAATATATGTATGAATTAAGGAAAGCAAAATAGAACTTAGAAAATATGGACAAACCTTTTTATACATAGTCTGAGGCCATGTGTGATGTTCCTTACATATTACTATTGAAATATAAAATTTCACCTGGTAGGTCAAAAGTGAAACCTTATATAGCATATTTGCAAGAGTTCCCAGAGGAAGCTAATTGTGCTTTTCAGGGAAATAATGAGAACTAAAATAGTGTATTAGTCAGGATTCTCTAAAGGAGCAGAACTAATACAGTGAAAATATATATATATATATTATATTATATATTACATTATGCTATATATATTAAAAGGCTAAAGTGGTATTTATTAAATTGGCTTACATGATGAGGTTCAGGTAGTTCAACAATGGCTGTCTCACAGTAGAGACAGAAAATCCAGTAGTTGTCCAGTCCATGAAGCTGGATATCTCCACTATCCCAATCTAGTAGTAAAGGCCTGGGGAATTCCTAGTAAGCTTCTGGTCTTTGGTTTACTTTGGAATACTGAAGTTACTGCTTCCAATGTCAGTAAGGGAATGCCCCATCAACAGGAAAGATGAACATTGCTATAAGACTGAAAACAAACAGACAAAAAGCAAAGTTCCTTCTTCCACATCCCTTTATCAGGGCTGCTACCTAAGATGTTGCCTACTTCTAGGGTGGGTCTTCCTGCTTCAAAATATCTGATCAATAAAATCTCTCAAAGGAGTGCCCAGTATCTTGTGTTTTAGTTAATTCCAGATGCAGTTGAGTGGGCAACCAAGATTAGCCATCATGTAGCTTATAAACTGTAGATAGTATAAAACTGCGTGCCAGAAATTGTGTTCTAGTTGAGATTACTGAGTACATGTAATTTCAACTTCTGCCTTCACAGACCTGAAAGTTAAAGTAAGGCTCTGGAGACCTAACTCCATGATATTACATTTATCTGTTTTATATATTGACCTTATTTATAAACAGTTCTTCAACAAAGGTATAAACATGGTTTGAAAACATAGATTGAAAATCTGAGATTTCTTCAGTGGGTTAGTGGCATATACTTAAACCTTATAACTATTAGGATCCTAGAGAAGTCCCACAAAAGACCACCATCCATATATGCAATCAACAAGAACATTTATCATTCCAGTATGCTGGGCCAACCACCCTACACAAAGGCAAAATGGTGATGACACCAAGAGCAGATTGCAGGATCCTTTTAAGCACAGCCATGGGTAGTTCCTAGGGCAATTAGGTCATCTCCGATATAATTGGCTTAAGCAAGTAGCAATCATATTAGTATGTTCTAATTGGCTAGGGCTAGTCAGGGGCTGATTAAGGCTACAGCTTTCCCCTTTTTGGGCAGGCCTGGACAAGTTCCAGGCTTTGTCCTTTTTTGGTTATTATCTTGAGCTGCTGACTGTGGAGGCTGGCTGGCCTAGTATGCACTGACAGTGGGAGCTGGCTCATCATCCTTCCTGTTGGGGGTGTTGGAGATTGATTTTCCTTTGTTTATGGTTTCCTCAGAAACTGCTTGCTCAATCTCAGGAAACTGAAATTGAGGCCTGATCTCTGAAAGACTGAGCAGCCTGTTATAGCATCTGCTTGGTCCTTTCAACAAGAGTTGAATCATGCAAGATTCATGCAAGAGTTGTATCAATGAAAATATTGTTCTGAATTTAAAAAAAATACTTACTTGGCTATTTTTATTAGAAGTATTTAAAATTAGTATCTTTGGTAAAGAAATAGATCTGAAAATTATAAAGAAGGAATAGTTGATAGAGATAGATGAGGAACGAATATATACAAACCATTGAACCAGACAGGAAGAATAAATATTTTTAAATTTTAAGTTTGTATACTTTGAAAAATTAGGGCATGAGCCATACAAACTGAATTGAGATCAAGAAAGAAATTCCTGAGTCCATACACATATGTATTTTTAAATATTATAGATCTAATGAAAAGGAACATTACATCTTATGTTCTATTCATATGATAGTATGAAAAGAAAAACAGGGATAGAAAATACAGAAAGAATCTCAGGAGATGGCTCGGTAGGTAAGTTGCCTGCTGTGCAAGGATGAACTTTAGTCTTAAAGAAAATGCATGAACTCATGCCCTATTTGGCCTATCATGATTGGTGAATGCATGAAGACTTACTAAGATGAACCGAAAGCAAATTAAGTCCTTTAAATACAAATAGTGTGAAGTTCCATGCCTACTTACACACACTTGCTTCTTGTATGTGATGGAAGGAGACCTTATAGTGACCAGGGGAGTTAGACAAATGGGAAGAAGAAGCGAAGGCTTGATGCAAATGAAGATGCTCGAGTATGGTGCCATCTTTAAGTCCTTCAAGCACAAAAGTGTATCCCTCAGGTGTCTTCTGTCTCCAATAATAGGGAGTACCTTTGATCAGACTAAAGTTCATCATCATCATCATCAGGATAATGATGATAAATAGCTTAAGCCCCAAAGAGTTTAAAATGTAAAAGCTCTGATATAAAATAGTCAGAAACTGTAAGAATTTCAACAATGAACATTACCTAACACCTTTCAATAAGGAAGCATGGATATATCAGGCAAAATCTACATTTTTATTGACTTCAGATATTACAGATTAAGTAATTTGAGATGCCCAAAGTATAGCATTTGGAAAAACTGAACAAAATAGATTATCTTCAGAGCACTTGAACTAAAAAATAGAAGCCACAAAAAATGAAAATAAATAAAATCCTAACTAACAGCAGAATGAGTTTTTGAAATTTCAAATGCCCATTTAAATACACTTCTTCCCATTATCTGACTCTTGAGATGTACTTGAGTAGATGTCACTCCAAGGAATTCAACAGAAAGCACCCACACAGATAACGGAAAGAGTGAACGATCATCCAGATGCTGTAGCTGCAAAGGAAGTGTTTAGACTTTGTGCTACTCTAACATAGAGGGCCTTAGTGAATACCTAAGTTATGCCACTGAAATTTCAGAAAAGCCAAACATACATATCTAAGAATTCTTTAATGATTCTTTGGGAATTTCATACCACGCACCCCAATCCTGCTCACCTCCTAGTCCCTACATATCTACCCCTCACCCCTGCAGCATCCTTCCCCCCAAAGAAAAGCCCAAAAAATTAGTTAAAACATTAAAAACTCACCTCACTTCTCCATCTTTCCTGCCTCTCAAACACTTTCCCATTTGTCCCAGTGTCATTGGGAGGTGCCACGGGTCATGTGACATCGCCTTTGGTCCAGTCAGCCCCACCCACAAATGTTCATTGCAATTAATCTGGTTCAAGGCACATCATCATCACTGAACCCTCACCAAAACTCCTCTTGGATGACCTGCTGTTGCCCTAAGTCATGAGGATCTTTTGTTATCATTCCACAAGACCAGTCCCTTCATGTTGTATGATGTTTTGTCTGTGTTCTGACAAATAAAGCTTGCCTGGGGATCAGAGGGTGGAGCTAGCCACTAGTTAACCAGAGAGGTCAGGCAGTGGTGGCACATAAGTTTAATCCCAGCACTAGGGAGGTGGAGAGAGGAATATAAGGTGGGTGGAGACAGGATCTCAGCCTTGCCCCCATTTGGTTTGAGGATTTGTAGAGGCAAGACATTTCTAGAGGCTGCTGCTCTGCTTCTCTGATCTTTCAGCTTTCACCCTTAATATTTGACTCTGGGTTTTTATTGTTAAGACTAATTAAGATCATGCTTCACCTTCATGTGCTCCAGTAGGTCATAGATGGGGTAGATGTTAGGGTGGGCCAATCCAAGGCCCAGGATGAGGGTCTGGGTGGTAGCTGATCTGGCCAGTCTGGGCTACTGGGACTTTGCCCCTCAGGCGAGGTATGAAGTCAGCTCTCCTAAGCCCATGCTATCTGGGCCAGCTCTCGAATGCCCAAAGTGAGGGGTGAGACCATTTTTCCTGAGTGCAGGGGCCAGCTCTCCCATGAGGAGTGGGGCCAGCTCTCCTGCTACAGTGTCCAGTGAGAGGCTGGGCCAGCTATCCCAGGTCCAGTGAAGGATGGGGCCATCTCAGGTTTCAACACTCATGGTTCCCATGGCCCCCTGTGGTAACACAGGCCCTGGACATCAACACAGACCTCAGTTACAGTGAGATCATGGACCCAGAAATGACCCTCAGCAGCAGTTCAGGCCAGGACATTGACATGGCCCCAGTGGCAGTGCAGGTCACCCAGATGTCCCTGGTGGAAGAATGGCTCTCAGACACCAACATGATCTCAGGTGCCTGACCAGAACCCGGGCATCTGCGTAGCCCTCAGTGGTAACAAGAGCCTGGGACATCAATTCAGACTCTGGCTGTTGTAGGGCCATGGACCCAGACATGACCCTAAGCAGCAGCCTAGCCTGGACATCACAATGGCACCTTGTGGCAGTGCAGGCCATACAAATCTATATGGCCCCAGCTGCAGCATAACCCTCAGACACCCACCTGGCCCAGGTGACAAGCCATACCTTTTAATCAAGACTATGCACGGGGAGTATATATTCTTTCTTGCATTATAGCAATATTTAAATATGTCTGACTATACAAAGTATTTAATTATGACTCTACAGATTTTCATAACTGAATACTAGAAAACTATGTACACTCCACAAGAAAACCTGAAAACCAGAATGCAAAGAGCCAATGTCAATAATTCAGTCAAAATTATGAGCTATAGAGTATGACTTGTGTTCTTATTTAAAAGGAGTGACTAGAAAGTAAATGAGATGTTTTAGCAAGCTCACAAGCACTGTAGAGCATCTACATTTAAATTTGTTAGAAACACACGAATGCATGGTCCCAAAGGACAGGGAAATCTTAGTGTAGTATAGTACAAAAGTGAAAACTAAAATATAGTGCTGGAAAGATGGCTCAATGGTTAAGAACATCTGCAGCTCTTGCAGAGGAAGCAAGTTCTGTTCCAGTAACCACATGGTAGCTCACAACCATCCATAAATCCACTTCCAAGGAACTGGATGCCTCTTCTGACTTCTGCAGACCTGAGGCACCTAGGTGGTACACATATGTACATGCAGACAAAACACTAATACATATTAAATAAATAATTCTTTTTTAGAAAATAGACCCAGATGAAAATTTGGGAACCAAAATGTAATTTCTTAAAATTTAAATTTCTTTAGAGATTTGTGAAGACAAAAGCAATAGACAGTGAAATTGATAGCTGATCAAAATTTAAGAGCCAAACCACAGTGCAGAAGAAGAAAATAATAAATAAATTAAAAGGTGGGAGGTGTTATACTACTTAGCACAAGTAGAGTCTGGGAATATAAAGAAGAATTATTTGCAGATATATTATGCCAAAAATCAAATTTTATTTAAACAATGAAAATGTCTGGAAAAAAATTGTGGGAGCCCAGCTGGGAGACCAGCTCCCACATTTTATCCCAGGGAACTCTTGAGGAGAGAGGGATAAGAGATTTAGATAGAAGGATAGAGGGGAGAGAAACAGATAGAAACACAGGATAGCCTTGGGAGGGCCTGGGTCAATATCCACCAGACCCTCCTGTCTCTTCTAATGGGCTATTTAAAGGAGTGCCAAGGGGTAGAGCAAAAGACCTCCCCGAGCACAGCCAAGTGCAGACCTTTCCAATCACCTGCTAACCACATGTGGTCAAGCAATCCTCTAATGCAGCCCTGCTGGGTAAAGCAAGCTCAGATCTCACTAGGAAACCTTTATGGACCCCCACAAAAAATGGTGCATAATATTCCATGCAAGAAAAGTCAAACTAAGGGGGGGATCCTGAGATAGTGAAGCTTACACAGGTCTACAGAAGAATATCTTTAGAGCACTTTAAATAAAAGCAAACACATAAACAAATGGAAGTCACATACACAAAAAAAAACTACCAACCTGCAGTTCTCCAAGTGAAAATATTCTTCAGAAATGAAGGCAAAAGTAAATTCTAAATAAGTAATAATAACTAGTATATAGAAAACACACATTTCAACATAGAAGGTAGAATATTAAAGCAAAGACTTGACATTTTACTGACTTGAAGTATTACACATGGAAAGGTGATTTTTCATTTCCTGTTATTAGACTAAACCTGTAGAGAGTAAATTATCCTCATATGCACACATGTCTAAGAATGTGAGCATGGTGCAGGTTGCTGATACAGTTATAGTGCCTGAACATAACCATGTTCAATTTTATGTGTCTGGGGGAAATATTAATAGAAACTGAGATGAATTTTTAGGAAACAGCAGAGTAAGCAACTCTCAGATTTGCATAGAAGTGTTAAGCAGCCTGAGATATTATTCTCATATTCTGGGTCAAAATATGCTTATTTCCCAAAAAAGACAGAATATGGCAGAAGCACATATCCAGTCAAGATATAGACAAATTTATGCAGTTACTTGAAAATATCTAGCTCAATAAATTCTCCAACCTGTCCTTTGTAAAACAAAATGTCTCGTGTTTCCTATACTCTTCAAATTCAAGTTTCTTAGTGAATTTAACAACAAAAGTGAAAGAAACACTGACCTATCCCAGCAACAATAAGGAAAACCAACATCCAGACTTGTAGGCTCTCCATGGGCAAAAGCTTCAAGAGAAGGCTGGTTCACCCCCTGGATGCATCCTGCTGTTAACTGTGGTAGAGGATGGAGATGTAAGCACAGGCAGCCCTGGGCACAGATTCCCGTTCACCTAGCCCCCTTCCCTCTGGGCAGCCCCAAGGCCTATTTATGCACGTGTTCCAGCTCATGAGATGATAAATGTTGTTCTGTAAGGAAGGATTCTCTTAAGGTAGTTGAGATCTTTTTCCCATCATGACCACCTAAGTTTTAGTACAGCATGAAATATCCAAAGTCAGATACAGTAATTCTCGAACACCTAGAGAAAGGTCAGGATAATAAGACATAAACTTGCACTGAGTTTCTGATGTAAATTCTGAGGTTACAAAAATGAAATTTGTTTATGATTTAGTACAGATAGGGAAAGGTCTAAGAGATTTATTGAAGGAAACCTAAACTACACAAAAAAACAAATTTAATAAAGGCATGTGAACATTTGGGCTTTCCCCCAGCAATTCTTCTTTGTTTTGTGCACATTTCAAAAACTCCCTTATAAAGGTTTGTAAGTCAGAAATAAAAATCCAGGAAGATCATTTCCTCCAACCCCCTGCCCCACTCACCTCCTTGTTCTCCTCCAAATGCAGTTCCCTAGTCTCATTTCTGTAGCAGACCACCTGCTGAATCCCCCTTCTTCTCTCACCCATCCCCACCAGATCAGGCAGATCTTCTCCTCCAACTTCTCTCTACTCATTCCATTGTCCCAGCCCCCAATTCCAGCAGACATTCCCTGGGAACCTGCCAGACCAGCCTGGCAGAGAAGCCAGTAAGCAGTGAAGCATGGATGTAAGCTTCTGGTCTCCACTTCCCCTCCCTTCCTCCCAGTCTAACCCCTTGGTCTTATCCCAGCTTTGTATCAGACTACCAGCTGGGGCCTCTCCTCACTCTCTACCCCAATTCCCAGGTGACTAAGCAGATCCTGGGGGGCAATCCTGTTCTTCTCACTCCTGTGGGCACCCTTACTCCTGCCTTCTAGCCCATCTCTATCCCTAAGTGCCAGCTACCAATACCAAGCAATACTATCTGGAACCTCCAGTGGCCACACCAGGCAGGAGTCAGAGCACTCCATACCAGGAAATATATAGGCACTGCATTCTCCTAAGAACTAGAGAGGACAACAGAAACCAAGGAACAAAACATCCACACAATAAAGACAGGACCAGATAGCAGCACCTAGACACACAATTATCCCAGACCCAGATGCCTAGACACCAGCATAAAAACACAAGTAATACAGTCAAGACACTATGTCTCCACTAGAAACCTCAACCCAACTACAGCATGACTTGAAAAAATGCAACATAGCTGGAGTACAAAGAGTCTTAAAATAGCCTTTATGGTGGTCCTGGTGCAACCATGGTGGTCTGTGTTGATGTCCACGGCTGCTGCTACCAGTGAGGGCCCTGCAGATGCCCAGAGGATGAGTCACCACCTATGACCATGTCAGTGTCCTAGAAATGTGCCCCCACAGGAGCCATGCCGATCTAAGAGGCCTGTGCTGCCACCCAGGTCCATGGTGACATCTGGCCCAGAATGATGCCAAGGGCCATGTCTGAGTCTGTGGATCTAATGCAGCCAGGTTCTGTGTTGATGTCTGAGACCATTAAGGGCCATGCAGATACCCGGGATCTAGGCTGACACCTGGACAGCCACTGGGTCCATACCAATCTGAGTGACCTGCACTGCTAACCAGGGCCATGGTGACATCCTGGCCCAGGGTGCTAACAAGGAATGTGTCTGAGTCTATGGTCCAAACACAGTCAGTGTCTATGTTGATATCCATGGCCTGTGCTGCCACCAAGGGTCACATGGATGTCTGGGACCTGGGCCACCACCTAGAGCTAAGTTAGTGTCCAAGGGCCATGCCACTGCCAGGACCATACAGATCTGAGCGGCCTATGCTGCCACCTGGAGCCATGGTGTCATCCAGACCTGAGCTGTTGCCTACGACCATGTCTGAGTCTATGACCCTGCTGCAGCTTTGGTTTGTGTTGATGCCCATGGCTCCTGTTACTACCAAAGACAGTTGGGATAGGGTTGCAGAGCTTGTCCCACCCCTCACTGGCTATAGCACTAAGGAGAACTGGCCCTGCCCCTCACAAACTGTAGGACTCAGGCCTTGCACCTCACCTGGGTAGCACAATAGAGCTGACCCTGTTGATGGGGGCACAGGTGATCTGGCCCTATGAAAATGTGAGGGAAATCTGATCCCACCCTTCATCTGCAATATGGTGAAGTGGGCAAGAGAGTCATGCCCTCTCCCAACCCCCAGCCCTCACCACCTGTGGGCATGAGAGTACAAGAACTAGCCCTGCCCCTCACCAGCTGCAGCACTAAGGAGAGTGGGCCATGTACCTTGCCTGGGTGACACAGCAGAGCTGACCCCATTGGTGGGGGTGCAGGTAAGCCAGCCCTGAGGATGTGAGAGCAGAACTGACTGCCACCCCCACCTCCCCATCTGTTGTGTGGTGGCATGGGTGAGGGAAATATGCCCTCCCCTCTTGCCCCTTGCACCTGCAGCTGGTGGGACAGCTGGCCTTGGGGGCATGAGAGCTGGCACAGCACCTCACCAACTGTAGCACTAGGGAGGGTGGACCTGTCCCTCAGCTGGGCAAAACAGAGCTTGTCCTGGTGGTGTGGGTGTGGGTAAGCCAGCCCTGAGGGCATGAGGGCAGGAGACCGGGTGCTGCTCCTTGCTGCCTGCTGCAGTGAGTGAGCTGGCTGGGGCAGTGTTGGAGACCCTGACCTGGTGGTGACAATGAGGGAAAGCTGGCGGGCTGACCAACCCAGCTACTACCCAGACCCAGAATCAGGGCTAAGAGTCAGTACACCCCAACATCCACCTCATCTATGAACTGCTGGAGCACATGAAAGGGCCAGATCTGCAGATCCAAAGCTGCAAGATCTCCACAACATAGGGTAACAACTGGAAATCCAAGAAGAGTCCCAGTGAGGACCCAGTACCAAGGGTGTAGCAGAAGCCAGAGGCCTCAAAGCCAACCAATAACTCACTGCAATGAACACTTACAAGTAAAGAGGTATGGACTAAAGGGTACACTGTGTGACTCACCATGACACATGACAGCTTCCATGCCAAGACCTTTTGTTTGTTTATTTTTGCTTTTGGTTTTTTGTTTTCCTTTTAAATTTTATTTTATTTTGGAAAGAGGTTGTAAAGGCAAAGAGTAAATATGAAGGGATGGGGAGATGAATGGGATCAGGATGAATGATGTGAAACCCACTAAGAATCAATTAAAAAAAGTTTTTTAAAATAGCCTTTATGAATATGGGAGGTACTCAAAAAAGGAAATGAATGAATTCTTTAAGAAGTCTGTGAAAACTCAGACAAACCATGGAAGGAAATAAATAAAATAGTTCAAGACCTAAAAGTGAAAAAAGAATCAATAAAGAAAACCCAAACTGAAGAATATCTGAAAATGAAAAATTTAGAAATGTGAGTAGGAATCTCTGAGACAAACCTCACCAACAGAATGTAAGAATGGAGAAGAGAATCTCAGCACTGAAGACAAGATTTTTAAAAAGGGCACATGGCCAAAAAAAATATTAAATCTAAAAAACTCAGGCATAAAGTATCCACAAATCTGGAACACTATGAAAAGTTTAAATCTATAAATAGTAGGAATGGAGGAAGGAAAAGAAACCTAGGTCAAAAGCAAGAAGATATTATAAAAAAAAAAAAATCATAGGAGAAAATTTCCCCAACTTGAAGAAGGAGATGCTTATGAAGATACAAGGAGCCTAGAGAACACCATAGAATGGACCGGATAATAAATTCCCCTTGGCTCATAATAATTAAAAGTCTTATCATACAGGGAAAAAAGAATATTAAAAGCTTCAAGGGAAAAAGACAAAGTAACATGTAAAGGTAGACCTATAGAATAACATCTGACTTCTCAATGACTCTAATAGACAGAAGGGTCTATACAGACCTACTAAAAATAAGAGATCACATATACCAGCACAGACTTCCAAAACCCAGAAATTTTTTCAATCATAATATATGAAGAAACACATTCCACGTAAAACCAAATTTACGAAACACTTATCTACAAATCCAGCCCTACTGAAGTTGCTAGAAGGAAATCTTCAACTTTAAGAGGTCCACACCCACAAAAATACAGAAAATAAATAATTTCAGATAAGCAAATCAAAATGAGGGGAAATGGAACAACAACAAAATAACAGTAGTCAACAAGCATTGTTCATTGACATCTCTCAGCACCAATGGTTTCAATTCCCCCAATAAAAAGACACAGAAAAACAGAATGGATGTGAAAATAGAATTTATATTTCTTCTACATCCACAAAACACACTGTAACATCAAGAATAGATGTTACCTGTTACCTCAGGGCAAAATGATGGAAAAAATATTCCAAGCAAAAGGACCTAAGAAGCAAGCTGATGTAGCCATTTTAATATCTATCTTAGTTAGGATTTCTATTTCTGTGAAGAGACACCATGACCATGGCAACTTTTATAAAGTAAAACATTTAAGTAGAGTGGCTCATGCTGTGGATATCGCTCTATATAAATAAAACACTGATTGGCCAGTAGCCAGACAGGAAGTATAGGCGGGACTAACAGAGGGAATTGAGGGAACAGGAAGGCAGAGGGGGAGACTGCCTGGAGCGGTCGCCAGGACAAGGAAGATGTAAGGTACCAGTAAGCCACGAGCCACATGGCAAAGTATAGATTAATAGAAATGGGCTAAATATAAGAGTAAGAGCTAGACAATGATAGGCCTGAGCTAATGGCCAAGCAGTTTAAATAATATAAGAGTTGGTGTGTTTATTTTATAACTGGGCTATGGGACTGCCGGGGTTTGGCAGGACCCGGAGAGAAAACTCTCTAGCTACAGGCTCACTTACAGTTTCAGAGGTTCAGTCCATTACCATCATGGTGGAAAGCAAGGCAGCATGCAGGCAGACATGGTGCTAGAGAAGGAGCTAAGAGTTCTTACATCTTGACTCATAGGCAACAGGAAGTGGTTTGTGACACTGGGCGTGGCTTGAGCATAGCCCACCTCCACAGTGACACACTCCCTCCAACAAGGCCATACCTATTCCAACAAAGCCACAACTCCCAATAGTGCCACTCCCTGTGGGAGCCATTTTCTTTCAAACCACCACAATATCTAACAAAATAGGCTTCATACCAAAACTAATCAGAGGAGATAAGGAGGAAGGATACTACATACTCAACATAGAAAAATACAATAAGATGAGATTTTAATTCTTCATATCTATACCCCAAATACAAGGGCAACCAAGTTTGTAACAGAACACTACTATAGCTTAAATCGAATATTGACCTTCACATGCTGATAGTGGAAGACTTTAATGCCCCACTCTCAACAATAAACAGGACATCCAGACAAAAACTAAACAGAGAAATGCTAGACCTAACTGACATTATAAACCAAATGGACCTAACATATTTATGGAACATTTCATCCAAACACAAAAGAATATACTTTCTTCTCAGCACTGTATGGAACTTTCTCCAAAATAGACCACATACTCAGACACAAGCAAGTCTCAACAGATACAAGAAAACTGAAATAATCCCCTGCATCCTATGTGACCACCAAGATTTAAGCTGGACATCAACAACAACAGAAACAACAGATAGCTTACAAACTCATAGAAATTTAACAATTGAGTAATATATGAAAAATGGGTCAGGAAAAATAGAAATTAAATAACTTTCTAGCATTAAATGAAAACAAAACCAAAACCCAACAACAACATAATCAAATTTATGGGACACAATGAAGGCAGTTCTCACAGGCAAGTTCATAGCACTAAGTAATACATATATATGAGGGATCTCATACTAGCAACTTAGTAGCACACCTGAAGGCTCTGAAACAAAAAGAAAAAAA
>CABHPR010100232.1:0-11882 GCA_902168415.1 Peromyscus melanophrys
CCTTTGCACCCAGAAAGAGTGGGGTGTCAGGGCTGTGGGTGAATAGGTTTTCACGCGTTGTTCACTGTGGAACTGTGATCTCATCTGTGACCTCAGAACATGCTCATCCTACCAGTGTTACGGGTCTGGGGGAAGGGAGGGAAATGGCAGAGGCAAATTCTCTTTATGTTCTGTGTCTAGAACCAAGCCTTGGTTTGAACTTCTCCCACCTGATGAAGTTTGTGTTACCTAGTCTTTCATTGATTAATTTTGGCATGCAGTTTCATAAGATTTATCCTCTACAAAGGACTAGGATGTGGCATATGTGTTGTGCTAAAGATGATGTATAATTTTATGTTCAACTTGGTTTGGCCACAGGATCTAGATAGAATGTCTAAAATAATATTTTTGAGAATTTAATATATGCATTTTTGTTGTCTTGGGGGCCAACCTCCAGCAGCACAGGGCTCAAAGGGAATCCACAGAGTCAGCATGTACTATGACTTTTTTATCTGAGGGGTAGGGGAAAAAGACACTCACACACTCTCTTGATGGTTTCTTTCAGACCTTTTCTTTATTCTTTATTTTTTTTTTTTTGCATTCTCTATTCTTTATTTTCCTGGTGTTTTCTTCCTAACTCTCTCATTCTTGATGTTTTCCTTCTAACTCATTTTAACTCTATCTTTGTTCTTTCCCTTACAGCTTGTATACTTCAGCAAAACCAGGCAATATGAAAATTACAATGTGGTTACATTCTATTTTTCAAATGAATGATTACAATGAATACAAGCAAAAAACCAGCATGTTTTCCACATCCCTTAACATGATTAAACATTTTTGCATTTTACAGGTGAAAAGCAAATTATGTCAAGAATCCACATACATTCATACCCAGGCAACTTGCCACAGATTAACAGTGTAAGCAAGCAAGATATTCTTCTTGGTCAGGTCTTTTACTGGCAGGCTGTGTTTTGCAGTTACAAAGAAAGGACCAATCACTTTATTACTTATCTCGAAAGGTAATCTTATAATAAATCTTAAAAAGAATTACAAATCTAAACTTTTGTATATGAAAAACAATCAGTCAGCTCTACTTTAAATCTTTAGGGTGCATACCAACCCCTCAATAGTTTTTATATCAGGAGATTAAGGGCAGAAATGGGTATAAGGAATTAATCATCACCTTTGGTCATCAACCAGTCCTAGCAAGAAAGGCATGTCAGCTAATGGTAATTGGGGTGCTTTGTTCTTGATCCTTGATCTTAATGAGTTCCTCACTCAACTATGTGCCTTTCTAAAACTTTTAATTGTCTTCTTGGGTTTTTCACCTCAAAGCTATTTGACAAAACATCTTAGTCTAACTTTAAGTTATTTGTAAAGCTTTGTTTCAGCTATGATGCACTCCAAAATCTGTAAACACATCTCCCAACATTAAGATTAAAAGAATTTAAGCTAGCAGGGCTACTGGGACTCAATTGTTTTTCTTGATCATTAACCTAAGCCACAGTCTATACAGCTCCTCAATAGAAGCTCATGTGTAGCTAGAGTTTTCCTACCGGGCCCACAGTCAGGACAAATCTCTCTCACCTGCCAGTCCCACAGCCGCTCAGACCCAACCAAGTAAACACAGAGACTTATATTGCTTACAAACTGTATGACCGTGGCAGGCTTCTTGCTAACTGTTCTTATATCTTATATTAATCCATTTCTATAAATCTATACCTTGCCACATGGCTTGTGGCTTACCGGCGTCTTTACATGCTGTTTGTCATGGTGGCGGCTGGCAGTGTCTCCTCAGCCTTCCACTTCCCAGAATTCTCTCCTCCTTGTCCCGCCTATACTTCTTCCTGCCTGACCACTGGCCAATCAGTGTTTTATTCATTGACCAATAAGCAACATGTTTGACATACAGACCATCCCACAGCACTCATGTGTTCTAGCTGTATGACACTTCCTTGTTTAATTTTTATTCATCAAAACTTTGTATAAGCTATCATTATTATCAATTAGGCAGTACAGCTTAAGAAGAAATCACCTTCATAATAATAATCCACAGGTAAAAATGCCCAGTAGAACGGGATATTTCCATGAGATAAACACACTACATTACAGGCAGTGGGGATCTCCCCACACCCATTTACACCATGCCAGATACCAGAGAAAGATGGCAGCAGCAAACATGTAAAGGCACAGCAGAAGCAAAAGACATTCTGGAGTCTGTGGTCTCGGGGCCTTGCCTATTTGAAATTTACCCATTAGGGATTTGCCTCCTGGTGGGCTGACACCCTGAAGTCAACTGCAACCTGCTGCTCCTCTGACATGACCACTGGCAATGCATACCTTGTATTTTGATTATATTTACCCCCTACTCCTCACTCTAACTCCCAGATCTACTCCATCCTTTCCCAACTTTATGTCCTTTTCTTTTTTCTTTTTTCTTTTTTTCTTTTTTTTTTTTTTGGTGGCTTTTTTTTTTCTTCTTTTTTTCCGAGACAGGGTTTCTCTGTGTAGTTTTGCTGGAACTCACTTTATAGACCAGGCTGGCCTTGAACTCACAGAGATCTGCCTGTCTCTGCTTCCCGAGTGCTGGGATTAAAGGCGTGCACCACCACCGCCCAGCTGTTTTTGTTTTTTGAGGCAGGGTTTCTCTGTAGCTTTTTGGAACCTGCCCTGGAACTTGTCTCTGCCTCCCGAGTGCTGGGAGTAAAGGAGTGTGCCACCATCACCTGGCTCCTCTTTTTAATAGCCCATGGGATTCCACTTTCTGCTGCCCATATACTCATTGATGTGGGGCCATCCACTGGAGAATGGTTGACCTAACAGGGATACACTTTTAAAGAAAACTAACTTTCCTTCCCCTGGAAACCATCAAGAGCTCTTCAGCTACATACACCAGGGTTAACGTTTCTTTTGCAGGCATATTAAATGAGATTAACATTTCTTTCTTTTCTTTTCTTTTGCTTTTCTTTTCTTTTTTTTTTTTTTTTTTTTGGTTTTTCGAGACAGGGTTTCTCTGTGTAACTTTGGAGCCTTTCCTGGAACTCACTCTGTAGCCCAGGCTGGCCTCAAACTCACAGAGATCCGCCTGCCTCTGCCTCCTGAGTGCTGAGATTAAAGGTGTGTGCCAACACTGCCTGGCAAGATTAACTTTTTTGTTGTTGTTTTGAGATGGGACCTTGCTATGTCATCCAAGTGCTGGGATCATAGGTGTACGTCACCGTAGCTGGCAAAGATGCAGTTTTGTTTTGTTTTGATGCAAACTCTAGGTAGGTACACAGTGTAAGCTGGCCTCAAACTCTTGATGATCCTCCTGACTCAGCCTCCCAGGTGCTGAAAATACTACTATACCAGACTCAAAGATGCATTTTTGAAGGCCTCTCTTATACTGGGATGATTGGTAATAACCTCAATATTTTGAGGTGACAGAAACTTACACAAACATACCCCGTAAAGCTCAAAATGAATGTGTCTTTGAGTTAACTCTTTCTTACCAGATCTGAAAATGCCATAGCTACCCCCATGTCACTCTCCTGGAAGAGATATGCAATAGAGGAAAATTCAGAATGGAAAGAGATCTTAAGATAAAATATATATTTATTGAATTGCACAAAACTGTTTTGTCATATGAATATAGCCTTGGAAAGGCCTTGGGTAAACAAGAAACCCCAAAATATATACTTCTGGGTTCCACAGCAGTGCAACATCTCTCTCTCCCTTTGCCCACTTAAAAATTATGTTTTAGGGAGCTAGAAATATGTCTCAGTGGCTTAGAGTACTTATTGCTCTTACAGAGGACTCAGGGTAAATCCTAGAACACACATGGTAACTTGCCACTATCTGTAACTACAGTTCCTAGGCATCTGGCACCCTCTTTGAGCCTCTGAGGGCACTGGGCATGCAACTGGTGCACATATCTACATTCAGAACAGTCATACACATAAAATAAAAATAGATACATCTTACTAGTACAAAGTTATTAATGTACTTTATTACTCATAGAGTTAATGTATAAAATTTTCCAACATTAACTATAAATATTTATATTGTGAGCATGTAAATGTTCATGAATGATAAGTAAGGTATCCTTAATTCACAAACTTGCAACAAAGATTTCAGGGCAGCTTAATTGAATATTACATATAATTTGGTTGTTATACAATGATCTCATTTCAAAATGACTCTTCTTTTTCATCTTAAGAAGGGTGGTGAAAGCTACAGAAATAAATGGAAACTACTGGACCTAGTGGTGTTCACCTTTAATCCCTGTACCTGGGAAGCAGAGGCAAGTAGATCTCTTGTGAGTTTGAACCAATTTGGACTAAATAGTGTGTTCCAGGCTAGTTGGAGTTACATGATGATATCCTGTCTGAAAAGATAAAAGGGAAAACTGCTTAGGTCTCGTCAGAAGAACGCACTTCAGAAACCAAATACATACAGTTGAGTCACTCATAGTCAGAACTGATATAAAAATAAAATCACCAGGGCTGGGGACTCAGCTCAGTGGTAGAGCACTTGCCTAGCAAGCCCAAGGCCCTGGGTTCAATCCTCAGCTCAAAAAAAAAAAAATTACCATTGACTTTCAAATGGCAATTTCATGGGGAAAATGGCAATGAAACGTAATGAGTATACACTTGTCCCAGTGATGAGGATGTCACTGCTGTGTCATTAGAGGAGTGATCGTCATAATCTGTGAGTTTCCCAGGACTTCGAGGTTGACAGAAATTGGTGCTTCTGAGATCACGGTTTTTTTTATATTTCCTGTGCTCATTAAAATGGCTGCTGTTGTCTCTAAACTCTGTCAGACAGGGCTGTGCACAGCTGACTCAGCATGGGACTGTTGGGAATGGCAAGTCAGGTTCTGCTTTTGTCACTCACCGGACTGAAGATGCCCTCTGTCAAGCCACTTACTGGGTATCATCTTACTTGTTCTGAAGGAGGTTTACACAGGGATGCGAATCAGCATGTGTGGCAGGCTGGCGTGTCTTGCTGCTCCCAAACTTTGTCTCTCCATATTAATGTCTTTATGATGATGGGACTGGTCACATGACAAGCAAGATTTCCCAAGGGCTTACATATTCAAGGTACTTTCTTGAAAACTTCCAAGTGGGAATCCAAATATCACACTGTAAAATGTCCCATTGCTTGAGAGAAATCATGTAGAGCAGCTGTGGTGTGAAAAATGTGTGAAGATGGAGGTCACTTGGGAGAAGATCAAACTGCTCCGGTCAAGTTTCCCATTGAGTGAATCCATATGAGAGATGCCGCTTAACGCCACCAGGAACCGAACCACCCAGTCAAATAGACATGTAAAAAGTAACACATCACTGTGATCTCAACCCCCAACTTTTGTTATGCATGGTAGCCATAGACAGAGGAAATAGAAAGAGGAAAACAGGCACCACTCCGTTCTGTATCTCTCCTGAGTGTTAAATGCCAACTTTCTTTCTTTCTTTTTTTAAGATTTATTTATTTATCATGTATACAGTGTTCTGTCTGCAGGTATGCCTGCAGTCCAGAAGAGGGCACCAGATCTCATTACAGATGGTTGTGAGCCACCATGTGGTTGCTGGGAATTGAACTCAGGACCTCTGGAAGAGCAGCCAGTGCTCTTAACCTCTGACCCATCTCTCCAGCCCTAAATGCCAACTTTCTTAATCATGCACTCAGGGCCAACTTACTTGCACCTACACCACCAGGGCCAGCTCTACTGTGTTACCCAGGCAAGGTACAGGGGCCAGTTCTTCCATTCTCATGCCCCCGAGGCCGGCTCTCCCACCCGCTGTAGGTGGAAAGGGGTAATGGGGGTTGGGTGGGGGGGTGGGGGGTGGAGGGCCTCTTTCACTTGCCCACACCACCACATGAGGAGGGCAGAGCCAGCTCTCCCACTTCCATACTCTCAGGGCCAGCTCACATGTGTCCCTGCCAACAGGGTCAGCTCTACTGTGCTGCCCAGGTGAGGTGTAGGACTTCCTCTCCCGAGTGCTGCAGCCTGTGAGGGGTAGGACCAGCTCTCCCACTCTCATGACCTCAGTGCCAGCTCTCCCACCTGTCACAGACAGTGAGGGGTGTGTGTGTGGGGAGGGAATCTCTCCTTCGCCTACCCCACCATATGGCAGATGAGAGCTGGGTCTCACCTTCTCACGTCCTTGTGGCTGGCTCACCCTTGCCTCCATCAACAGGCTCAGCTCTACTGTGCTGCCCAGATGAAGTACAGGGCCTGCTCTCTGGAGGCACAGGTCAGCTCTCCTGCCTGCTGCAGGTGGCTGAGAGGGAGGGGAGGAGGAATACAGACTTTCGATTGGCTAAAAACTCCATCTGAGTGGTCATCTCTGGTGGGTTCCTCATAACAAAATTATGAAATGCTGATCTTTTAAAAGTTACTAACTTATTGCAAACCGTTAAATATAAGTAAGACTTAAGAGTTAATGGTCTGCCGGGTGGCAGCGGCTCACACCTTTAATCCCAGCACTCGGGAGGCAGAGGTAGGCGGATCTCAATGAGTTCGAGGCCAGCCTGGCCTACAGAGTAAGCTCAAGGACAGCCAAGACTGTTACACGGAGAAACCCTGTCTCAAAAAACCAAAAAAAAAAAAAAAAAAAAAAAGAGTTAATGGTCAGTCACTTTAAAAATAATCAGATCCTTTAATGTGCTCAGAACTGTGTTTGTAGTCATGGTAAGTACAAATGTAATTCATTTACAGAGCCAAGCTTGGAGAGCAAAACCAATTTATATCTCCCATCATATAGTCTTTTGTATTGTTTTTAAATTGAGCCTAAAGCAAATAACTCAAAACAAGTTTAAAGCAAAGTTAAAGTTTGTTCAATGTTAAATAGTATTCAAAATCAGATATATTTTTTAAAAATGGCTATGAAGAATTGAACGATTGAGCAAAACAAGTTAAATTTATAATACACTTGCATGGCAGGAGGTCCCCAAGTAGTTCCCTTGGGTGGATCACAGTTCTACCAGAGCAGGTTGCACTACAGAAGAGGATGCACATTTCAGGATAGGGATGTACAGGGAGACAAGACCTGCCAAAAAATCTGCTGCTCTGCCCTTAGCTGTGTAGGTCTAACCAGGAGCAGCCACGTAGGCCAAACCAGAAAAGCGTCCTCCTTGTCTACAGAAAATATGACTTACTCTTCATGTGTCACATGATAGGGAGATGGATTCTCTTGCCCAATGGAGTCTGCACCCACATCTAAATCTCTAAAACGAGAGAGAGAGAGAGAGAGAGAGAGAGAGAGAGAGAGAGAGAGAGAGAAGTAGCAAGTGCTTTGCCCTCAATGTCTCCAGAACTGACATATGAGGATGCTGTGAACAGGGGAACCTTGTACCCAAGCCTACCACCTGACTAGTAGGTATGCTGGTTCAATGGGTCATGCCCTTTACCCTGGCTTTCAAGTCTTCCTCTTAGCAAAAGCTAATTCTAGGGTCCACACTCTGATTAAAAGGGGCTGCCAGACACTGTCATCGAATTCAGTTTTGGAAAGTTATTCAGAATACCCAAGTAGTATTTTTGGAACTTTGCTAGACAATCCTATAAAAGTGCCTCAGCAGGATTCTGTTTCTCATTTAAATTGTCAGCTAGATGCTGAATTTAACTGACTTCTTTTTACAAAGCTTCCAGGTGCTTGTTCCTTATGCAGGAGTCTGATGTAAACAAAGAGCTAGTACAGTTACTTTACTCTGCTACAGAACTCTAGTACATGGTCCAGCCATTTGTACAATTACATTTAACTTTGTGCTAACTTTGTATTTACTCTTATATTCATTTATGTTAATCTTGGTATAAAAATTTTCCTCATTAACTTTGTCTCCTAAATATTCACTACAAACTTGTACAGTCACCTCCTGACTTACGTTCTGGATGTTTGCCATCTGTTACAGTTTATCATGGCCCCTTGTTTGGACCCTCTTCTGAGGCACTCTAACTACCGCTCCCCTCGTCTCCTCATCAATTTTTTGTCAGCCTGAAGCAGTTAAAGAAGATTGGTGACTCAAGCCCCTGAAAACAGTTCGGGTGACCTCTGAAAAGAAAACCAATGAGCCATGGACCATCCAACTCTTCCCCCCTTTTGTCTCTCCAGGAATGCAGGGTGACAATCGCATGATCCATTGCAGCCAAAGTTAAAACTCTCCTCCTGCTAGGTGGCCAGAGGACGCTCCTTTTCAACACACCCAGAACTACCCCCCTCCAACAATGACATCCCTCAGCAGGAAGCAACTAAGGAAGAATCTACAGCCCTGGCCCCCACTCCCTGTTTTTCTATATCCCTTTAAGTTTGGAACAATGGAGTGTCTCCCCTGTAAAACAGGATTCTTACAAGATTGGAAATAGTCTTGTGGAGTATTATTTGAAGTATTTGAAATACTTATGAGACTATCATTCTGCCCACTACAATGAGAATGTATTGGCTAGTTTTGTGTGTCATCAGAGAGGAAGGCGTCTCAGCTGAGGAAATGCCTCCATGAAATCCAGCTGTAAGGCATTTTCTCAATTAGTGATCAATGAGGGAGAGCCCAGTCCATGGTGGGTGGTGCCACCCCTGGGCTGGTGGTCCTAGGTTCTATAAGAAAGCAAGCCATGGGGAACAAGCCAGTAAGCAGCACCCTCCACGGTCTCTGTATCAACTCCTGCCTCTGGGTTCCAGCCCTGCTTGAGTTCCTGTCCTGACTTTCTCCTGTGATGGACTATGATCTGGAAGTATAAGCCAAATAATCCTTTCTTCCCCCAACTTGCTTTTTGGTCATGGTGTTTCATTGCAGCAATAGAAATCCTAAGAGTTATTGGAAGAATTTCTTAGCTTTTAATTAAGTTTTGTTTCTATTTTTTACTGACCAATTGGAGTCCATTGTCATAACATCATGTCATGTGGTTAGTTCTAATCTTACGAAAGGTTAGCACTTAATAACTAAATTGGAGTAATTCTTATTTGTGAATAATAATTTGGTTGGTATTGTTATCTTGTTGCTATGCCTGATTCCAGGCTATATTCTGCTATATTCTGACTTTGGCAGAAGGAAGTGAATAGTTACATATTGAAGAAACATAGTAACAATCTAGTATAGTTTTATTTTTCTTTGTAATTAAAATTGCCTTTCCCCAACATACCAATTTTTATTAGTGACTGCGGTAAAAACAAGATATCAGACTTGTGGGAAATAACTTGTAGGCATAACTGTGGGAAATAATTTGTAGGCATAACTATGGTCTATTGTTTATTTTATAATAAAGAAGGAAATAAAACTCAAATAGGAGTTTCATTTTGCCATTCATTTCAGTATTGTCATGTATTTTTCAACAACAAAAGATATTATCTAGCATTTTTTAAAATCTTGGTTAACTATACAATGGGATGCTTTGAATGCTCATTTAATTGGAAAATGTGAGCTATTAGGGTATACGTTCAGGTTACAATTTTTTCCCTTTACTGTATTTTGAAATACACTTTCTCTATAGGTACTCTTTCTAAGCATAAATCCTTTTCTAAGGTATTCCCTTTAAAAGTTATTTTAGATGCTGGAGAGGTGTTTTTGCAGTTAGAAACACTTGCTGCTGCTGCAGAGGACCCAGGTTTGATTCCCAGAATCCACATGGGCTAACAACAATCCAGCTATAGAACTGATGCCCCTTCTGGTCTCTGTGAGTACTGCACACACATGATGCACATATACACATACATACAAAACACTCAGATGCATAAAATTAAAAATGAAACAATATTAAATTAAAAAACATTTTTAGTAGTGTAGCTAGTATTCATATTCTTGGGCACATATTTTTACCTCTGATGATATCAGTTTGGTCCAAGCATTTGGCCAATTTTGATTAAAAAAAAAAAACAACCAAAAAACAATATTAATGTTCTCTCATTGGAGACTGATTTTTTTCCTCGATGATTTGAATAAGAGGAGTCAACTAAAAGCCTCCATGTATCATGAATATGAATGAATATATCAAATTTACTCCAAGGTAGGCAGAATTTTGAATATGCAAAATTCGGACATGCTACAAACCTCTTTACCACCGAGCTACATTCCCAGTCCTCCTTTTTATTTTTAGACAGAGTCTCACTTGGTACATGATGCCCTTGTACTTTCAGTCCTTCTTCGATCTACCAAGAATCTATAGCACAGGCTTGTGCCAGCAGGTCCAGCTGAGCTTGTCTATTCTTAAAGTGAATTTCAGAGCCCTGTCTATGGATTTGTCTTCCCACTGCAGGAAATCAGAGTTCTGCAACTTTGCTTTTATTATCAATTAATCAGTCTCAGATTTCTGTCCTTTTTTATGGAGCTTCATTTGAGTTTTAAGAATTGCCCAATTCCCTTGTATTTGTAGTTACTATTTTCTGACATATGTGAACTGTCTAACAGACATGTATGAACTGTCAATCTGCTTCCTTCCATGGCTGTTCTCAGTTTGCTGCCTGTCAGTATTTTAAGGATTGAGCTGCTATGTTTTGCTAGAGGGTCAACCATCCTGAACTTGGCTTCTGCTACACAGACTGCTTTGTTATAGCTATATTAATTGTAAGCAAATGCACCAATTGGTCTATGGGCAGACATAGTCCTTTAGGGAGACTAATTTACGTGTGTGTGTGTGTGTGTGTGTGTGTGTGTGTGTGTGTGTGTGTATGTGTCCATCCTGCACAACACAGTGCATGTGTGGAGGTCAGAGGACAACTTTATGGAGTCAACATTCCCTCCACCATTATGTGGGTGGTCAGGCTCCTAATTTGTTTAGATTTTACATCTACAGTTACAGTTCTTTAAATAGATTTAGCCCAGACAATCTCTGAAAGTTTTAGACCAACAAGGTAGTGAGGGACAAACTCAGAAGTCAGAGTCACAGATTTAAGCTGATTATGTCTACTTATTTTAAACTTATGACAGCCAATAAACAGTGCTTTCATAGAACTGTCAAAAATTTTAAATCTATTCATGAACTATATATTTTTTTTTAAAGTCTAATTCTGCTTAGCAGAATTAAAGGGAAGTCAAACTAGAGCAGGTTGGGAAGGGAGCCTGTTTATTTTGTCTAGCAGCAGGCAGTTTGTATTGTTATCATTAGAAGTTATAATTTCTTTTTTAAAAATCTATTTATTTATTTTATGTGTACTTATGTAGGTCTGAGTGTATGTGTGTGCACCACATAAGTGTAGGTACCCATAAAGTCAAGAAAAAGGCATCAGATCCCCTTGGAACTAGAGTTACAGGGGTTGGAGATAGTGAGCTGCCCCATGTTCTCCGCTAGAGTAACAAGTGCTCTTAACCACTGCGCCGTCTCTCCACCCCCCTTATAAACTAATTTCTATTAATTAATCATGATCCTTTTTTTTTTTCTTTTTTCTTTTTTTTTTTTTTTTTTGGTTTTTCGAGACAGGGTTTCTCTGTGTAGCTTTGCGCCTTTCCTGGAGCTCACTTGGTAGTCCAGGCTGGCCTCGAACTCACAGAGATCTGCCTGCCTCTTCCTCTCGAGTGCTGGGATTAAGGGCGTGCGCCACCACCGCCCGGCCTCATGATCCATTTTTTAAAGATTCATTTATGTGTATGAATACTCTATCTGCATGTACGTCTTTATACCAGAAGAGGGCATCAGACCCCATTACAGATGGTTGTTGCAGGCACCTGAACTCAGGACTTCTGGAGGAGCAGCCAGTGCTCTTAGCCGCTGAGCCATCTCTCCAGGCCCTAATCACGATTTATATTAAACAAGGCACTCTTTTAGCACGTCATGAAAAATTTTAGTAAACCTATGTGCTTATTGTATTAAAGTTATTGTTAAATTGGTGACTCCGTAAGTATCAAAAACCTTTCACAGCTTGATAGATTTTTAGGTTCTTTTCAGGAGACACAGGTTTGTTTTACTTGATTTTGTTTATATAGTTGAGACCAGCTAC
>CABHPR010100234.1:1852-13449 GCA_902168415.1 Peromyscus melanophrys
ATATATTTTCTATAGCACCGGCATGCCTTTCCACTGGCAGGGCTGACTCAACACTTTTGCCAAAAACTCTGTAATAAAACTATTATTTTCCTTTATCTTTGGTCCCTATTACTTTGTCTTTAATCCCTGTTCATTTGTCTTAGTCCTCCCCTTTTTTTTTCTTTAGTCCCCCCTTTTTCTTTTTCCTTTTTCTTTAGTCCCCCTTTTTCTTTTCTTTAGTCCCCCTTTTTTCTTTAGTCCCTGTTCATGGCGCCATTCTGTGGGGGTGTTTAACCACCAACCCCACAGCTTCCCAGAGTTTTCTTGAGTGTGAGCAGCAGGAAATATTAGATAGAAGGTTTTATTGCGGAGAATCTTGCGGAGATAAACAGATAGAAAATAAAGGAGAGCCTTGAGAGGGCCTGGAACCTTTTCCAACAGGCCCCGACTGTCTCTGCCCCAGGGTTTTTATAGAGACACCAAGGGGTGGAGCAAATGACCTCCTCCCCCAGCACAACCAAGTGCAGACCTGCACTCAGGCCCATGGTCCTAATCATCCTCTATGCAGACCTGCTGGATAAAACCACGAGGAACCCAAGAATGGGCTCCCACAATGGAGGCTCACAGCCATTTCAGTTCTAAGGGATTCAATGCCCTCTCTGGCATCCAGAAGCACCTACATTCATGTGCACATACCCCCACATCTCCCCACAAACAACAACAACCAAAAAAGCCAAAATAACAAAATCTTCACACTATCGTGTGTTGGCTCGTCCCTGGCAGAGTCCATCTCTGTTTTGTGCTTCACCCCTTGTCTTGGTCAGAGTTACTATCGCTGTGGTGAAACACCATGAGCAAAAGAAGCAAGCTGGGGAGAATAGGGTTTTTTTTTTTTTGCTTATAAACCTATATCACTGTTTATCACTGAAGGAAGTCAGGACAGAAACTCAAACAGGGAAGGAACCTAGAAGCAGGAGCTGATACAGAGGCCATAGAGGGGTGCTGCATACTGGCTTGCTTCCTTTGTGATGACTCTAGCTTGTGTCAAGTTGACATAAAACCAGCTAGTATATCCCTAGTAAAGCTTGGCTGATTGCTGAGATCTTGATTTCCCTGACTTCTTTTTCTTTAAACCAGCAGAGAAAGAAAGATCCCTTCCTGTGACCATCTGGCCTGGCTCAGAATGAAGCCAGCAAGACTCAAATATGGCACAGCCTCACTCATGGCCCCTGGATGGTCCTGCTTCATTCATGGTTGCATTCTTTCCCCACCACACTTCAGTCCCTCCTTCATTCCTATTTCCCCTCATCTCCTAGGCTCAGCCCTTTAGTCTTCATCAGAATGGAGACTGTCCTGGAATAAGAAAAACCCTCCTGTGGGAGACTCTCCAGTCCCATTATGCTTAACCCCTGTATAGACCCTGGGCTCTGGGAATTCTGGGGCTGCCCCAGCTCTACAGACACTGCTTGCTACTTCCTTTCATCTGCACCCTACTTCCGAGATGGGCTTCATATAAGCACTATAAGATCTCAGCACTCATTGCCTGTTCTCCTTTGGTCCTTTGCTGCCCTTCAGATACACTGCAGCACTCTCTGATTATAGCAGGACCCACCATGGCCCTGCTCCTGAATCCAGCAGCCACCAGCAGCATAGATCATGGAGCCACTGGCAGCTTTGGGCCCAGGACTCAGAGCTCCTTCCTCCTTAAATGGTCACTCCAGGCTGAGACACACTAGTTTGCTGCTGGGTCTTTCAAACCCTAACCTTCAGTGCCTCTGAACACTCCTGGGTCCTGCCCCTCAATGCAAACCAGTATCTTCTGCTACGTTCCTTGCCCTGCCTCTTCAGGCACACATGCCTCATCAAAGCAGCCTGGGTCTCACTGGTTTTCTGGTCTGCCATGTGGCTTTCCTCTGATGGCTGGGGATGTCTGCATGCATGACTTATGGCTGCAGGTGGACATGGCTGCAGTGCCTGACTGTGTTGCCCAGGCTGGCCTCACACTCCTGATTTCAGGAGATTCTCCTGCCTCCCAAGTGCTTGGATGACAGGTATGTGCCACCATGCTGGCTAGAAAATAGGTTTGATCAAAGACATGGACCTGATGTTCTGTCTACTTCCAATATTCGGGATAACAGCATTCTGAGTGTCCAGCAATCTTGAACTATGTCTAACAGTGGGAGACTCCATGAAGACACTGTCACCCTGAGGACATGGCTGTCTTAACCAAACCAGGCAACATACATACATGTCAAAGTTTACAAACAAGAGTATCAGGCTGGCGTCACTCAATGGTATGGTGCTCACTTGGCATGGTAAGGGCCCTAGTTCCATCCCTGCCATCACAGTAAACAAACATTTGCTGGGGATGTAGCTCTGTTAACATCCTAGAGAAGTCTCATAAAAGACCACCATCCATGTATGCAATCAACAAGAGTGCTTATTAACTCAAGAAAATTTCTAGGATGCTGGGGCCTGCCATCCTATATAAAAGCAAGATGGTGAAGACTGTGAGAGAGATGTATATGCTCCTTTTAATCACAGCTGAAGGTGAGTGTCCAAGGAAGTCAGTTCATTTTAGATATGATTGAGTTATGCTAGTGGCAATCATGTTAGTAACTTTTAATTTGCCTGGGCTAATTGGGAGTTGATCATGCTATAGTTTTCCATTTTGGGACAGGCCTGGACAAGTTCCAGGCTTTGTCCTTGAGCTTGTGTGGAGGATGGCTGACCTAGTATGCACTGACCATAGGGGCTAGCTTAGTGGCCCAGGCTTGGTGTGTCCTATCTCCCTTGCCCCTGTTGTCAGGAGCGCTAGTAATTATTGTCCTTTGTTCATGGCTTCTCCTCCGAAACTGCCTGTCCAGTCTCAGGAAACTGAAATCGAGGTCTGATCTCTGAGAGAAGATTGATCAGCCTGTTATGGCATCTGCTTGGTCCTCTCATTTCCCCTTGGGTAGTGCATCATCTCAAATCTTGGAGATGTTTCTAATTGGAAAAAAAACTTCATCATCAGGGTAGGAGACAAACATGGAGACTAATTGGACTAGGATGCAAGAGTCTTTTGTTTGATTTAAAACCTGAACATTAACATAGGGGGTTAAGCTAGAAGTATTTGCCCATCAGGTATCTTCTAGTGGGATCAGGAAGCTGGATCCCATTGGCGTCTATGGGAGGCTACAGAGTTGGGAATGGCCATGCAGACATTGTTCCAAACAGAGACCATTTTTCCATGGCAAAGTGAGCCTCCCCTTATTTGGTTGTGGTCATCTGCAAGTTTGTCATGGGTTTGGTCCAGGGGCTGATTTTGGGATTTTAGCATTATTGACAGGAATTATCATTGAGTTAAGGCATCAATGATGCAAGAGCCAACAGCAATTAACAGAAGCAGAAGGGCCAAAACCCTGTGATGGCTGACAGAGTTCCTTATCTAGAAGGAACTTGGAAATGAGAATGAGCATCAGTAACTATTATTATTATTGTTGTTGTTGTTGTTGTTGTTGTTGTTGTTGGATTTTCAAGACAGAGTTTCTATGTGTAGTTTTTGTGCCTGTCCTGAATCTTGCTCTGTAGATCAGGCTGTCCTTGAACTCACAGGGATCTACTTGGCTCTGCCTCCTGAGTGCTGGGACTAAAGGTGTCCGCCACTGCTGCATGACTATGCATCAGTAATTATTTTATCTCAGGTTCCCTATGACAAGAAATTACCTTTTGATCTAACATTTGAGGGGGGAGGTGGAACAAGGGCAATGTATTTGCTTCTGTAATTACTTCCTGCTGACATTGGGACATTATTATTAGGGCCCTGGAAGGCTAGAATGTTAGTCAAAGTTAAGCAGGTAATTTAGAAACATCTGGTTCATTGACCAGCTGAAGAAACAGCATTTACATCAGCTGGATTAGTTTATATCAGCTTTCATGAAGGTCAGGACTCATAGTCATTTGGAGCAGGTTGTCGTTAACAATTGATACTTGGATGTGTCTGTCAGCCAAGTGGAAACCTGTTGAGACAGATATAAACCAGGAACAGAAGTTAAAATTTATGACCTTATTTGAAACTTTAGGATCCATATAATTCAAACCTTTATGTCTTCAGACTCTTAAAATTTGAGTTGATGTCATTAGAACTTTATTTGTCTCAGACCCCTGTCAGGACCAGCCAACCTGTCAAACTGTAACTGATTAGGGTATTGTGGATTAAGAAAAGACAGATAGAAAAAATTGAGACATGAAAAAAAGACAGAGACATAGGAGAGATTTGGGAGGACTGTCACTGAATATTGTAGTATCCAGTTTACTCTGCCCAGTGCTTATATACAGCTGGGCAATAGACAAGGGAGCATCAACAAAGAATACTACATTATTACAAACTTCTTTATCTAAAGGTACTTTAGGTTCAAGGAACAGTCAAACCACTTCCCTGTAACATAAATCTTAAAAGGTCTTATTAATAAAAAAAACCCAGAAGCAGACATTAGGGTAAAAGCTGAAATATCAGAGAGGTAGAGAGCAAGCTACTAGGTCTTAGCCCTATGAAATCCTCTGCCAAAAGAGAGTTAGCTCCTCTCTCTACCCTGCCTTATCACTTCCTCTCTGTGGAACCTCTCAACATAGTTACTGACTCTCAGTATGCAGAAAAAGTGGTCCTACATATTGAAACTGCAGAATTTACCTCTGATGAGTAAGAATTATCTTTGTTATTTATACATTTACAAGAAATAATCAGGAACAGGAAGCCTCTCATATATAACTCACATCAGATACCATACGAGTCTGTCAGGCTCTCTAGCACAAGAAAATGATGAGACTGATCAACTACTGATAGTAAATATGCTGGAGGCCTCAGAGTTTCATAAAATAACATCGTGTCAATAGTAAGGCTTTAAAAAAGATTTTTCCATAAACTGGCAACAAACCAATGGAATTATATAGAAATGTGCTATTTGTTCTTTTTACAATCAAACACCACTACCAGCATGATGTAACCCAAAGGGCACTCAGAAGAATGAAATCTGGCAGATAGATGTGGTTCATTTTGTAGAATTTGGAAAATTGAAATATATGCACCACACCATTCACACCTACTCAGGATTTCTATGGGCAACTGCTCTGAGTTCTGAAAAGGCTGATTCTGTAATCACTCATTTGCTAGAAGTTGTGGCCATCATAGGTATACCTGCACAAATTAAAACTGACATTGATCTAGCATATGTCTCTGTTAAAATGCAAGTTTTTTGCTTATTGCAATATAAAACATATTACAAGTATACTACACAATCCTACAGGCCTAGCAATCATTGACACATCAAATTGAACTCAAAAGGATATGCTAAATAAACAAAAAGGGGCAACAAAATCCCCCAGAAATAGATTACATAATACTCTATTAACTTTCAATTTTCTCAATGCCAATGAGAAAGGAACAACAGCTGCTGAGAGACATTGGACAAGAGAAAAAACTGCAGAGTTAAATCAGCCTATATATTTTAAGGATTTGCTGACCTCAGAATGGAAACCAAATTATGTGTTATATTGGGGATGAGGTTTTGCTTTTGTTTCTATTGGAGAAGAAAAGCTATGGATACCATCAAAATTGATAAAGGTTCGATTTGAACAAGAGAGACCTCTTAATTAGAAGAGGTGATAGTTCACCAACCAGCATGACCATCCAATTTAAACTAACATAACATTAACACATGCCTTTTCATTTAATCAGATATAACATACCAAAAGGGAACCTCCCCAAAATTAGTCTTGGGGAAGGGTTTTTGTTTTTGTCTTTCATGAATCTGAGGAACACTGAACAAGTGAGACATCTGAAGAAAAGGAACAAATCATCTAGAAAAAAAATGTCCCAAGAAAAAAAAATAAATTAGCCTATTGGTACATCACATGTAAAATTTTCATGTCTTCCTAAATATTTGTTTCTGCTCTTCTCTACAGACACTTAACACAAATGGTCTTTTTGTAGTCCCAGTTCAATTAAAAATTAAAACTGGCTTTGGAATTGGATAATGGCTCTCTTTTTCTTTAAAGCCAAGCATGTTGTTAAAAGGAAAATGCAAAATCTCTGTATCATGTCAGAAGAGTCATTTGATATGGGACAGAAGAAAGCCAAAATTAAAGGACTATTCTATTGCCACTGTTCTCATAATTCTTTGGTTCTATTTTGATTCTTTCAACTTTCCTTAAGGTATGAATTTTATATCAAAATTTAGAAGATATATATATATATATGAGTTATATATATGGTATTAGTGGTCATATAGAGTACTAATTAATTCTAGAAAAAAGGCTTCATTTAGCTGCCTATACATGTTTTTGTGTTGGAGTCTCTATCAGTTTTCTGCATGGAATCAAACAGTGAATTTGAAGTTTCCAGAAAGATGATGGGGCCCCACAACAACAATTCCATGTGAACAATAATAATACCACTAAGCTGACACACATCACCAAAAGATCAACTTGGGACTACAAACTACTCAAGACAATTTTGAGATGGCTAGTTAAGATGATCCAGTCTCACAGACTATTTGAGCAAGGACTGGAGATAAGCCCTGCATTTTTGCATTATGCAGAGCCTGGACAACAAATCACTCCAGAATTTGACAATTTTCCCAAAATTTTTCTTTTCAGGATCCTCTAAAGATACCTTCACCCTGAAACAGCAGAAAGCAATTTTAAGGACATGATGCTCACATTCCTAAGAGGTGGGGAGGTGGCTTTTGTCTTTCAGTGTGTTTGGGGTTGCGATAATTGTCATTGTTTAGGATGGTTACAAGGTGTTATTGTTAATGGTCAAGAAAGAGGTTAAACAAAGGAGATTAGATTTAAGGTTCTTGTTTAAAAAAAAAGAAAAGAAAAGAAAAAGAAAAAGAGGCTATAGATAATAGGTAGATTATTGAATTTACTCTGAAAAGAAAAAAGAGGATATAGATATGATATAGATAAAAAGGTAGATTATTGAATCTACTTTTAAAAGGCAACTACTAGTTTTAAATATTTTACATTGTATTGGATTTTTGTATATTGTATATAAATTATGTATATTGGTACAAATTTGAGATTGATTTTGTTGAAAAATATTGTACGTATATTTCTAATCTTGTTTAGGATATTGTACCTATACAGTTCATATAACAATGTAATGCAACTTGCTAATCATTGAATGTTATTATTAACAACTATTAGGATATAAAGAAATGAAAGTTAGTTAGATATTACAATTGAACTTGTAGTCATATTAGGTATGTTTTTAAGATCAAGCAGAGACATATTTTAGACAGACAGGTCATCTTTAAACCCTTCAGAGATCTACAGAATATGACATGTAAGGTGTTTTAATAACACAGACTTTTTTCTTTTTTTATGACTATAAGATATGTCTGCTCCTGACAGCACCAATCTACTTCAGAGAAGATATGGGCATTGAAGAACTTTCACATGGAGTTAACTTTCAATGTGGCAAAAGTTAGCCACTAGGCAACAAAGTGCCCTTCCATTGACTTCTGAGAGTTTGCTGTCCAAAATAGACAAACAGGACACAAAACAAAGAACTAGTGATCCTTTCCAAGACAAGTTTGGTTGCAGCTTTGGCAACAAACATCCTCTGAGGCCAGGAAAATATGGCACCATCGCTGATGTGGCTTTGCAATCCAGAAAAGGTTTAGTGCCCCTTTCTTAGAAAGCAGCTGAACAAGCAGTGGACCAATGGCTCCTGTTGGTTAACAGTTCCAGCTACTGTTCCACTACTGTAACTAGTTCTTGAGTAACTAGGCTGATGGAGTCTAACCTCTCAATGGTAGACTGGCATTTAATAAAGGAGATGAAACTACCCACAAGCCAAGAAGAATGGGAAGTCAAATTCCAAAAATACCAGTGATTTCCAGAATTTAAAATCCTGAATCATGATATAACACTGACAGAATTCAAGTTTTATCTTGTATATGGAATACTTGCACCAAATGTGGGGTGGAGCTGAAGGCCTTGCTTACATCCTGCTTCATAAATGAGTCTGTCAGATATGCTAAGCCTGTATTCCACAGATGATGTTCCAAAGTGCAGAGAAACCTCGGGTAACTGTCCAGGAAGCAGCTGGCTTTTTCTGTCAAAACTCACGTTTTTTGTAAGTTACTTATTTGCATTTCCTGTTTTACTAGGTAATATTATTACCATCTCAGGTCTCTGGGGGAGTTGAAGATTGGATAGTTATAGTAACAATTTTCCTTGTTAAGATATTCAGAAAAGAAACTCACTAAGAGGTATTAAGTGTTTAAGTTTGAAAGACATCATAAGATAGTTTTCTGTTGGTAATATAACTTAGGATAGAAAGTGAATTAGGTACATTTTTGTACCCACCAAAATAGAATACATAATGGAATATTTTCTCTGAATTTGTCTAATGCAAATAACTAGACATTGTTGATATATTTATTGCTTATATATAATATATATCATATATAGTTATTGTACTTATTATATATAGTTTTTCTTATATTAGTTATAACTTTTTAGTTTTTAATAGACAAAAAAGGAGAAATGTGGTGATATTTTATTTGTGCTGAAATGTAGTGATATTTTATTTGTGATTTAATAAATGAAACTTGCCTGAGATCACAGGAAAAAGGCCAGACATTATAAGTAAACAAAGAAGTCAGGCAATGGTAGCACATGTCCTTAATCCTATCACTTGGCAGGCAGGATCTCTGTGAGCTCAAGGCCACACTGGACACAGAGCCAGGTGTGGTGGCACAGGCCTTAAATTCTAACACTAGTTAATCATGGAGGTCTGGAGGTCTGTACAGACAGACAGGAGGTGACAGAGCTGGGCAGGAAGAGGAAGTGATGTAGTTGGACAGAGAGAGCAAATCAGATGGTAGAACAGCAAGGCATATTGGCATGGGTATACAGGAAGTAACTCGAATTTGGAAGCTGCTGAGTTGGTGAGGTAAGCTTAGGAAAGCTGTAGCTTTCCCTATGTACCTGATTTCTCCCAGGCTTTCACCCTATATCTGGCTCAGTGTTTTTTTATTTAATAAGACCATTTATTAATTCATCTACACTCCCACTCTTTTTTTCCTCTGGGGGTTTCTTTCCCTCTCTCTCTGGGCTGACATTCCCTTCTCCCTCATCTGCTAAAACCATGCATTTAATATTCCATAGGTACAACTAAGAGAAAAAGGTTCCTCTTTAAAACTCCTCAACTACATGTTCTACCATTAATACATATATTTATTCCCAGCAGATATTCTAATCATCTAAAGACTTACAGGTTGTCATCCTCTGGACCATGGGCATGCTGTCTAGCTGCAGACCTCCACCCCATCCTCCAGCCCACATGGATGTGCTGTCCACCTCAAAACTGCACCCCACGCTCCAGCCCATGAAGAGAAAATCCTGCTACACATGTCTTACAGAGCTGGAAACAGCCTGCTCTTCCTGGGTTTCCACCACATCCCAGCCTTCAAGACCCTCATCTTTGCCCCCATATTATCAAGAAGCATCCATGAATGATTTCTACACCACTTAATTAATTACCCCCCTTTCTATGTTGAACTCTCCAGCCCAAGGGCTGGACTGCCTTTGAAAACATTGTTATTAATAGTATAAACTATCTCCATGATCTTGAAATGTATGTACTATAAGAAATTCTCCTCACATACTTCTGACAATTGTTCTGTATGTAAGTCTTGCTATGTATACCTTGTCACAGGTTATTACTGTCCTGTCATAGCTAATGGTTTAATATTGCATTGATTACAAATTTAAATTAGGTAAGCTTTAGCTGCAGCCTTGGTCCCACAGGCACTAATGAATAACTCAGGTAACTCTTTAACTATGCCTCTTTAAAATACAATTTAATCAAATTTATACCACTAACCAGAGATTAGTAGATAGAGTTAATGTTCCAAACTAATCATTTCTTTTTGACAAGTCAGAAACATAGTTTTCAGACACATTTGACCATATTATGCTATAATAACAGATGATAGATATTCATGTTACTCCTCTGCTGCCTTTTTGGTACAGAGATATTCTAACTATGTACAACTATACCTAATAGATGGTTGAACTAATGCTCATCTTGCCATCTATATAGATTATTGATTACAAATATATTTTATGGATTATAAATATATATATTATTGATATAAATATTGATTAATTAGCAATATTAATTATTATTTTGATTTTTTAAGTCATCTCCAAATTTAAATTTTTCCTCATTCTTTGCTGCCGTAGAAGGAAATAAACATTCTCCTTTTTTAATAAATGAAAAACTCAGAACTGCTGCAAGGTGGAGGGATATGTAATGGAATTCAGATACTATCACAAAAGCTACTACTGGGAAAAGTCAACGACTTTTTCAAAGGTCAAGCCATGGCTTAAGAAGTCTTGGTGATATTTTAGCTTTTATATATATATATATATATATATATATATATATATATATATATATATTCAGCTTATTACTTTTCTTATCCTCATTGTACTATTTAAAAAGATAGTCAATTTAAGTGCCAGGATAACAGTCTTAGAAAAACTTGTTAAACCTGTAAAAATGAATTATAGAGATCGAATTCAGACAGAAGAAATTAACAGTGAAGTTGTTTCAAATTGGATCATAAAGTTACACAAAGAAAACCTGTTTTCACACAATCACCCTTAATTTATCCAGTAGCCATAGAGCAGCTACCTGGTGAAGAGAATGAACAAAATGTTTGGATTCCAATTGAAATATTAGATTTACGAATATTTAAGGAGGCAATAGCATCTTATGGCATGCATTCTCCATATGTAAAACAAATGTTAAACACCTGGTCAACTTGTAATAGGATTTTACCAAAGGACTGGCGGGATCTAGCACAGGCTGTCCTTGAGCCTGGACAAAATCTTCAGTGGAAAATGTGGTTCAGCAACGAGGCTAGAAATATAGAAAGACAATGGAGGGATAATGGAATACAAGTCTGCCAGGATCAGATTATTGTAGAAGGCCAATATGCTTCAGTAAAAGCACAATGTTTATAAGATGTCCAAATCCTAGTTCTATGTCGAACCGCAGCCTTAAATGCATGGGACAGAGTTGAGGAACCAGGAAAAAAAACTGAGTCATTCACAAAGGTTATACAGGGCCCAAAAGAATCTTTCACAGATTTTTTACAAAGATTGACTTCAGCAGTACAGAGAATGGTTCCGAATTTAGAGGCTAGTCAGATAATAATTGAATCTTTGGCCTTTGAGGATGCAAATGCAGCATGCAAAAGAATAATCAGACCATTAAAGGCAAGATCTGCACCCTTGGAAGATTGGATTAGAGATACAGTTAATGTTGAGGCTCATGACCAGGATGATATGTGGGTAGGAGAAGCAATGTCAAAGGGTTTGAGAAATGTTAGATGTTTTGGATGTGGAAAGCAAGGATATTTAAAAAGGGACTGTAAACAGGTCATTCATAGAAAGAATGTTTCTTCAAAGAACACTGGCAACAGAATGACCCTTCCTTCTGGAGTATGTAGAAGGTGTGATAAGGGAAAACACTGGACAAATGAGTGTAGATCAACAAGGGACAGACAGGGTAATCCTTTGCCTCGGGCTTTGGGAAACTCCCAGAGTAAATC